>CATIWO010401167.1:0-11271 GCA_949673435.1 Macaranga tanarius
TAAATAATAATAATAAAATTAATTATTATTATAAACCATAAGATGTAAGCTAATTCCATGATCATTCCTTGCATGTATGATAAGTAAACATTCAATAAAATACAACTCTTGCATATAATCATATATTTGCAAACTTAAACAAACAAGAAAAGTTTTTATTTTATGAACAGTACCGGTGAACATCAATTTGTGAACAGTACCAAAGTGAACAGTAAACTGTGAACAATACCGAACATTAAAAAAAATTTAATGCATTTTTAGTTATAACTCTTGCAACTAACAACATGTTTAATCACAACACTTGCAATTAATATAATCTTTAGCATGTAAATCATATGATAATAGGCTCTGATACCACTTGAAGGAAGGTGTGATTGTGTAACAATAAAAAATGCAGAATTTAAAAATTTGATTGCATGCAACATTTGCATCAAACACAAAATGCTTGCATACCCATAAATTATATCACATGCACTCTTACATAACTAAACATGCATCAAGGATAACATTTAATCAAGAATTAACCAAGTTATGCATTCACAACATAAAACCTAGCAACTAAGGGTTTAGTAAAACTTGCAAAACTCCTAGCTAGTAGCATGCTTGACAAGCTTTGGTTGAGGTTGATCTACAAGCTCTAAGCTACCCAAATGTGAAGCCTCTAGCTTAATACACATGGATTGCACAATGAAGACCTCCAAAGGATGGTGAAGCTCTATGGACAAGCCTATCCTCTTTAACCCAAGGTGCTTGCAAGAATCCCTCCAATGTTTGTATGTATGGAACTAGGAAGCAACCTCCAATGCATGATGGACTAGAAGTAGTACAACTCTTGTACACTAATGGCTCTTAGTAGAAAGTACACAATACTTGTGTATCTTTGAATTCTCTACACTTAAAGAAGAAGAAGGAAGAAGACTCTCTCAATCATTTTCTCTCTTTTGTTAGAATATCAAAATGCTCTCTAATATGCAAAATGGAGTTGTGTGTTGCTTGTCTCTACAAACCCTACTAACTATCAACATAAAAACAATATGATAATAGTTATGACTTGAGTGTCTCACACTCAACATGCATTAGGAGTTAGAGTGTTGTCTCTACACTCTCCACTAACTTAAACAAAACTAATATTATAATAACAATAACAACTTGAGCGGCTCACACTCAAGTCACATGCAATGCTATAATTTAAGTATCTCACACTCAAGCTACATGCATTTGATAGATTAAGTATCTCATTATCTATCTATATGTATGGATTGGCTTTACAAGTGAGTGGTTAGTGTTTAGTTATATGGATAACCTTAGCCTTGATATTCATTAACACTTAATGGATATGAGCTAAGGTTATGGGCACATGGGCTTCTCTACACTTAGAAAAGGCCCACTCCATACCAATATATAATTCATGTGGGCTTATTTAAACTCTTTAAATGAAGCCCATGCATAAGTCCATTATTAAGTCCATCATTATTAATATACTAGGTCCATCTTATGGCCCATATAGAAATATATAAGGAGACAAATATTAATCTAGTCCTTAAACTTAATATTACATATTAAATCAAGTCCAAATTAATATTTATTTAATTGCTATTAAGTCTCAATCTTTGAATTTAGATTTCGGGATATGCTAGATCCCCGCATACGCGCAAATCCAATTCAATTAATTTAATTAATTAAATAAACTCTTTAATCAATAATTAAATTAATATTAGTCTTCACAAGTGTAACCTTTATGTGTGTGACTTACTAGGTTCATGTCTAAATGGTAATGAAAAATAATATTAACACTTAATATCATGGAAACACCTTTCCATACTAAATGTGAAAATCCCAATTAATCACATTTAGTTCCCATAAGTCGTGAGTAACCCCTAACATAGATGTCACGACAATTCAAATAGAAATGAATGCTTTATGTAGATCTATAAGAACCACAGAACATAATTATCATGTACTAAATGTCCCTTCATTACAAGATCCTGATATTTGCTAGAGTTACAGATTAGTCAAACTCTAATTGCCTTAATCATATGACCTCATCTTAAGTTCAATTCTCGATAAAACATGACTACCACTAGAAACTCTTTTCTAGCACCAAAACTCTTTTTGGGTAAGTCGAGTTTGACCTGTCCAGGTACTTATTCATCGAGAATAACTTAGATAATATAGGATTTTATCCCGGTTCACTCTAGGTAATGAATTCTATTTTGGCCGATCACTCATCCCTACATATAACCAACTAGAGCCACCACACGCTATATACCCACACGTGGCTAGCACAGATATGAAAGCGGCAATAAATTCTAACCAACCATATATGGATGACCGTGTCACCTCAGGTTGAAGGACCATATGCACTATTATGTCCAAGATTATGATTGTTGACTTATATGAATATCCATGCAATCACAAATCTTATGTCACAGTTCGATCCGGTCATCACATGAGTATCCATATATCTATTCTGATATCTTATATCAAGTAGTATGAGACTCACTACCTTCCACTATCGATATCATATATCGATCAAGGAAAATAGACAGAGGTGATAGTCTAGGGATTAATACTACCCATTTATTAATCCAACGACTATAAACATTTAATAGTATATGTATTAAATAAGTTTGCTACTCATATTATTAACTTTTGAAAATAAACTTATTTAACATTATACTAAGGGTAAATATTCAAATAAACAAACACTTTAATTTAAATAAATATTTTATTGCCATAGGGATAAATATACAATATCTATATATAATAATGGCCCTAGGGCACATCTACACTAACACGTATAAACTTGATAAAGAAAACTACAACAAGAAGTCTTCCTCATCCAGAAAATCTTCTAAGCCTTATAAGAAGTCTGCTTCCAAACCTTATAGGAGATCCTCTAAGAAAAGTCTTAAGGATATTACCTATTACAAGTGTGGCAAAAAATGTCACAGTGTAAAATTCTATCGTGTTAACACTAGACTCCATGAATTAGGATTAGAAGAATAAGTCCTTCAAAAAAATTTTGTCCTTCTGCTTGAGTCCTCTGAGTCCAGCTCTCCAAACATGTCTGAGGACAATAGTCCTCTCAAGATTGATGAAATTTCTACTTCATCAATGTCTGATTCAGATTCCCCTGATGAATCTGACAAACCATCCAAACATATTAATATGTTGACTAAGGACTAAGAAACAATTCTTGAAACCATTAAACATATTAATGATTCCAAAATTTAGAAAGAGTATCTTGATATGCTTCTTAAATCTTTAGAAGAAAAACTTGTAGAAACTCCTTCTGCCTCTCTTTTTGTTTTGCCTTCTATTATAAAGAACAGTTATAACCTGACAACTATTCTTGACAAAGGAAAGAAGACTAAAACTCATGTAGGAACCCTTCAGGATCTTCAAAAAGAGGTCAAAACCATTAAGTTCAAATTAAAAGAACTTAAGGCCAAACAACAAAGAGACTCTGACATTATTCAATATCTTATTTCTAAACAAAAATTTGACAGTTTAAGTTCTAATTCAGAAGACCATGAAGGTCCTTCTAAATCATAAAACCTGGGATGCCTGGAAGAGGTTCCAGAAATTCCAGAGAATTACATAAATGTGTTAAGGGAAATTACTTCTCAAAAATATTTAATCCAAACAAAAATTGTTTTCTCAAATGATTTTGAATTGGACACTATTGCATTATTTGATACAGGTGCTGATTTAAGTTGTATCAGATATGATTCGGTCCTAAAAAGATTTCATCAGAAAATAAAAGAAAAACTTACAGCTGCAAATGATTTTGAATTAACCATTAGAGGAAAAGTGGAAGCCTCAGTGGTTACAGAAAATGTTGCACTTAAGAATCTTTTTATTCTTGCAAAAGATTTACATTCAATGGTCATATTAGGGACTCCTTTCATTAATTTAATTACTCCCTATAATGTCAATAAATAAGGAATTTATTTTAAAGTAAGAAATTCAAAACTGGTTTTTTCTTTTGTTGAAAATCCCAAAAAGAGGAATTTAAATTTAATTAAAGCACATTCTATTTACAATTTCAGAATCAATGCTTTGATTAAAGTCAAATAAACACATCTGATGCATTTGCAGCAATATGTGAATTTACAAAGGATTAAGAATCAACTTCAAAATGATTTTGTAAAATTAAAAAATCAAGATTTTCAAAACCAAATTGAAAAAGAAGTTTATTTTAATCTTCCAAATGCTTTCTGGAGTAGAAAAGAACACATAGTTAATTTGCCCTATGAAAATGATTTTGATGAACGCCAGATTCTAACAAAAGCTAGAATAATTCAAATGAATGAACCCCTAAAAAAAATGTAGGGATGAAATTCAGGATCTAGAGTCTAAGGGTTTGATTTCCAAATCTCGGTCTCCTTAGTCTTGTGCTGCTTTCTATATTAATAAAAATAATGAGATAGAAAGAGGTACTCCTAGGTTAGTGATCAATTACAAACCTTCCAAAAAAAAGATTTACTTCAAAAACTTCATTCTGCTTTGATTTTTTCTAAGTTTGATATGAAATCTGGTTGTTGGTAAAATTCAAATTCATGAAAAAGATAGGTATAAAACTACATTCACGATTCCTTTTGGATAATATAAATGGAATGTTATGCCTTTTGGTTTGAAAAATGCTCTTTCAGAATTTTAAAGAATTATAAATGAAATTTTTAATCCATTTTCCAAATTATATGTTGTTTACATTGATGATGTTTTTATTTTTTCAAACTCAATTGAACAACATTTCAAATATCTATAAACCTTTTTTCAGGTTACAAAGAAAAATGGTTTAGTAGTTTTCAAATCAAAGATTTCACTTTTCCAAACTCGAGTTCATTTTTTGGGTCATTACATTTCCCATAGAACCATAACTCCAATCGAAAGATCTCTTGCATTTGCATCTAAGTTTTCAGATAAAATCTTAGATAAAACTCAATTGCAAAATTTTTTAGGAAGTTTGAATTATGTTTTAGATTTCTGTCTAAACATAAATCGTTTAGCAAAACCTCTACATGATAGATTGAAAAAGAATCCAGTTGTATGGTCTGATCATCATATAAATATTGTTAAACAAATAAAAAAATAAGTTTTAGAAATTCCATATCTGCATATAGCTGATCCATTAGCTCCTAAGATAGTGGAGACAGATGCATCATAATTAGGATATGGGGGTATTTTAAAACAAGTTCAAAACAATAGGGAATGTATAGTCTAGTTTACATCTGCACACTGGAATGATTGTCAAAAGAATTATTCTACTATTAAAAAGGAAATTCTTTCAATTGTTTTATGCATTACTAAATTTCAAAGTAATCTTTTGAACCAAAAATTTCTTTTAAGAATTAATTGTAAATCTACAAAAGAAGTTTTATAAAAAGATGTTCAAAATATTACTTCCAAATAAATTTTTGCTCAATGGCAAGCCATCCTTTATATATTTGATTTTGAAATTGAATATATAAAAGGAGATACAAACTCAATTTCTGACTTTCTGACTTAGAAATTTCTTCAAAACAGGTCCTGATGCCCAGAAAGAAAGATAAGGGAAAGGCCCCTGTAAAAGATCCAAACACTGGTGAGGATAAAACCCAAGCCTAAACACCGGCCTAAACACTGGCCTAAAAACTTTCCAAACCATCTTCAGCCCAACCAGTTAAATCCTGGATGGATATTGTCCAAGAGAAAGAAGATGTTGAGGCCTACAAATAGGCCCAAATTCAAACATAGGTTGAACAACTAACCCAATCTCCAGAGCTCATTAAGGCTCTCCAAAATATATCATAAGCTTCTCAAGCTTTGGTCCAACTTTCTTCCTCTTCCCAATCATCAAACAGTACGGGAAAAGGAAAAGAAATTATTTTAAAAAATTTTGAGATGGAGATTTCTATACAAAACCCATCTCAAATGATTTCAAAACCAGTTTCTTCTCAAATTGTTTTAAAAAAACAAGTTTTGAGACCAAGCTCAAACTATTTGGAAAAACTAAGTTTTTAAAATATTCTGACCATGGAGTAAGGATTTTATGATAAAAAACCCTCCAAGGCAGTTTCTAAACTTTTTCCAAAAGGTTAGTTTTACAAACCGTAGGATATTTCAAAAACCCAAAGTTTTTACCAAGCTATTTTGGAAACAACTAGCTCAGCCAAATTTAAACATTTCAAAAAGGATGAAAAAGATCCAAATCCTTCTTATTCAACTTGCACCATTCAGAAAATTATTCATCCTACTGAATGGGGTACTAAGTTATATAGGTTAAAACCTTTTCCTCCAGACTTGCATACTAGTTTAACTCATTGTCAGTTTTTCAACTACTGGGATTATCAACAAGCTTGGTTCAATTCTTTCTTTATCCAAAACGATGGATACAACCATTCCCAGTTTTTCTATTTTGATAAAGAATTCCAAACTGCCAAACTCCCTATCTGGTTTATTCAATGGTGGACTTTCTTTGGAAATATTCCTAAAACCCTCATTCCGGAAGTAAAACCTTGTTATGACCTCTTCAAATAAAATTACAAACCTTCAGAAAATGAAAAACAGTTCAATCCTTTTTTCTTATTTTATGTTCAAAATTTTTTTTGCCTTGGGTATATATATGGTATTTTCATTAGAACATATCACAAGATGGACAAACTGTTCTCACCATAAGATTCAAAGTCAAATGGTAGGACTCCTTTGCCTACAAAGAGAATATCACTCTCAAAAAGATTAATAACAGGCTAGTCAAAAATAATCTGCTTCCATGCCCAAAGGAGACAACAACCTTCTTGGTATAGAAGTCATTTTTAATGCCAAAACTAGCTGGTGTACAAGCAGAAGAAGACTTCTTCTAGATGATTCAACAACTGATGGAAAGCAGGTCTTCCTTATTGAAACTGTGATCAATTAAACTGGCCTCATCCTCAGATTCAAGCTTCTCTGAACCAATTATTGACTTAGGAGATGATAATAAAGATGACTATTTTAATATTTTTCCACTCGTAAAAAATTTCAGACCATAAATTACTTTTACCTTGTAGTAAAATAATTTGTAGAAGTTATTCAGTGTAAAAGGTTTTTGCTACCTACCAAAAGCAGAAATAAAAAAAAAGGAAAAGTAAAAATTAATTATTACAGACTATTATTTTGTCTGCCTTCCAGCTCTTTATAGTAGTTGAAATCAAGAGTCGTGGCCCATCTCCAACTTATGTTTGCCATCTACCATAGAAGACAAGAGAAGAGAAAGCTCACCCACTCTTCAACTGCACTCCTGTCTGCCATCTTAGTAGGCTTAATTTTTTAAACTCTCCCATATGAAGGAATAAGATCCTCAATTCTAGCCACAACTCCAAGCTCTTCTATAAAAGGATCATCCTGCAGAGAGAGAAGGGAGTTAGAATTTTTAGATTATCATTCTCTGAACAAAAAATACATTGTTTTTCCAAACTGTAAACGAGTGATTGAGAGAAAAATATTTCCTTAAACACTTATATCCAAACTCTTGACAGAATTTGTATCTCTTATATATATATATATATATATATATATATATATATATATATATATAATGTATTAAATTCATTTTTAAAGTTTAATTTATTTTTTTAAAATTTTTTAATTTAAGTAACAGAACATATGCTCTGTGCTTACCTCTTTGAAGGATCTGACACATTAAAAACTCTATGAAATTTGTTATACTATTTGCTCTTGAGTACGGTTACCTGTTTGGACTTCCTATAGGTCATACAATTATGTTGTGTTTTGCAGGTTGCATTTTGCATTTTGCATTCATACTGCATATTCATCTTCTTCTTCGTTCTGTTTTATTTACTGTTGATACCCGCCTCGTGATCTTTGAGATTCTGGCTGGTCTAACGAAGAAGTAAATTATTTAATTTTTAAAATCATCTACCTTCATCTCTTTTTACCCTCTTTGGGTCCTCAAGTGTCTTGGTGTCTCATGTTTGAACAAATCCAACTTCTTTCTTCAAAATCTTTATAAAAACATAGGGATCGCACCTAGAAATACATTCATATAGGCCTTGTTCAAGTAGGAATCAAATCCCTTACTAGAGAAGGCCTAGATACTTCAATCTTAGCAGTCCTTAGAGATGCTAAGTTCACAAACTTCTAGAATTCTTTTTTAGGAATAGTGGAATCTAGTCTTAACAAAGGACCAGTCAGCTTTAGCTGCTATCTAAATATAACAGTCTTTTTAAATGATCAAAATGTTTTAAATATCATTCTTTTACAAATCAAGACTCATAATTATAAAATGCTTTCTAGGTCAATTCCAATTGCATTGATTTTTAGAGTCTATTACAAAGTAATGGTTTCTGCTTTTATAACCAAACACCTCAAACACTCTCCAAAAGGTGAAACTATTCTTCTTCAAACAGATTTATCCAAATCAAATGTTGTCATTCCCAAAACTATTCAATAAAAAGATGTAACCTTACATAAGAATGGATTTTAGAAGGAGACCAAACCTCAGTCACTAAAAAGACTTAAGCCAAATACTAATATGAGAAATGTTACCTGATTCTCTGATGGAAGAGTCAAACTGAATTTTGAAAGAAAATCAACCAGTTTTAGATTTTCTGATGAAGCCTCTACCTTTTCCACTGTTGACTTAGGAAGAGCCTCACAACTTCCTTCAATCATATATACTTATGCACCTTATCCAAACAAACCACAAATACAAACATATGTTCAGCCAAGGTTTTCAACTTTTGAAATACCTAGCTCTACACTCCAAAATGTTAACTGTCAAATAGCCATACCAAGACCTATTTATGATAGCCAAATTCCAAACACTGAAGAATATGAAATACCTACAGCTCCTTCTTCACCAATACCTTCTGCCACAACCCATAACATTGCTGCAGAAATTAGTGTTTTGGAAAAAGAATTTCAAATTGGTAAAAACCTTCTTCAAAAGGATTTTTATTCAAAAAAAGAATGAGTCAAAGAAAATTTGGTTCTTTCAAAACTTCTTGAAAATAAAAGATGAGATTCAAGATAACTATTATGCTTTCTGAAATAAGTATAGAGTCCAAATTTGATTTTTTGACTGGTTTAAAATTTATACACATTAAAATGGCATTACATATCCTTTTAAGAAATCTAAAAAGACTATTAATCTAATCATGATGAAAAATACGAATCCTGAATGGAAGGTAGATGGTCAGACAGTCTAGTCTGAACACCCACCATTAAGGAATATTTCTTTTTTTTTATGGTGATTCAAAAATTCAAGCAGCTCCTTTCAAACTTCCTCAGGATGATGATTTAAGAAATGTTAAATTCATTATCATGCAAAATAATTTTTCAAATGTTCATCTTTAAACTTTAGGAAAATAGTTAACCAGGATAAAAAATCATGTCCAACATCCAACTATTTTTCATTCCTCTGCTGTTAAGTCTTCTGAGTTAGTAAAACCTGTCGAATAGAAACTTAAAAATCCTATTTTCAAACCATTCTAGGCTTCCAAAACAAGTCAACAGCAAATCTAATCAAGCAAACTTGAGTTTGCTCAAGCAATTAGAGACAAACTGATCAGAATCGAATAAGCTTCGAGCTCAAAAACCTCTAGGGTTATACCTGAGACTCCTCCTTCGAGGATTATTAGGGCTATCAACTAAACTGATAACTCTTTTGACGAAGAGGAAAGTCAAAATGACCAGCCCAATCAACCTATACTCTATATCAATAGGTTAGATTGGTCAATCATTCCTAGGACTATAGTAATGGCTCCAGACATTGTCAAACAACTTGATGTATACCCATAGTCGAGGTTTAATGCCTCTTCTATCTATGAATGGAACCTAAATGGTATGAGTGAGTACCAAGTCTTAGGTTTACTCCAGCAAATGACCATGGTAGTAAATGCCTATAAAACCCAGACTAGTAGTACGAATAAAGCCATAGCTGAACTCCTTATTGCCAATTTCTCAAGTCAACTCAAGAGTTGATAGGACTACCATCTGACCTAAGAACAATAACTTTCTTGGCACATAAGTCATTTTTAATGCTAAAAATAGTTGGTGCCTAAACAGAAGAAGACTTCTTCCAGGTGATTCAACAATTGATGGAAAGCAAGTCTTCCTTATCCAAATCGGGATCAATTAAACAGGCCTCATCCTCAGATTTAAGCTCCTCTTGACCAATTATTGACTTAGGAGATGATAATAAAGATGACTGTTTTAATATTTTTCCACTCATAAAAAATTTCAACCATAGATTACTTTTACCTTGTAGTAAAATAATTTGTAAAAGTTATTCAGTGTAAAAGGTTCCTGCTAGCTACCAAAAGTAGACATAAAAAAATAGGAAAAGTAAAAATTAATTATTGCAGACTATTAATTTGTCTGCCTTCCAGCTCTTCATAGTAGTTGAACTCAAGAGTCATGGCCCATCTCCAAGTCATGTCTGCCATCTACCATAGAAGATAAGAGAAGAGAAAGCTCACCCATTGATAGTATGCAAAATAACATAGTTATTTAGTGTCATTTTGTTGTCTTTTATTTATTTTACATTTACATTTTAATTATTTATTTTATTTTTATATTAGTTTTTGTGCTTTTATGTCTTTTATCTTGTTTATATGTTTTATAGGTCATTTTGTACTAATTTTGTGATTAAAGTAGCTTTGGAGTGCTTTGGAAGGTCATTGGAGTGCTTTAAAATGAAGAAATGAAGAAAAGGACCAAAAGGAGAATTTGGCATGCCTGTGCCAAGTCGGTACAGTGCGCCGACTCGTGCCAGAGGCTGCTTGTGCCGAGTCGGCACGAGGGTGCCGAGTCAGCACAATGGTGCCGATTTGAAGGGACACAACTCTTCACTTTGCACAATTGTCGTATTTTGGCCATCATTTCCTATACAGACCTCGAAATTGGGTGATTCAAGTTGTATTGGAAAGATAACTGATAGACCTACAACTCTTATGAATATACTTTCTGGATATAACGTCATTCTGATGGAAGAAAATACCCTTGAAGTTAATGTATCTGCATAGGGTGGTGACTTTTCATTTCAAATGGTACCTTTCCAAATGTATACGAATTTTAATCACTTGTAATCTCCCCTATGGCCTATAAATACATATGTTGGCTGTATTTCAAGGGATAGAAGATAGAATAGCAATTTAGACAAGACATATCAGAAAACATTTTATTTAAGTATTAGTTTTATTTTAGTTATTTTTAGTGCAATTCAATATTCAAGTGAAGAACATTCAAAGCAAGTCAAGAAGTCTTCAAGGAGGATATCTACAT
>CATIWO010401189.1:0-13652 GCA_949673435.1 Macaranga tanarius
TCCTTCAACAGAAATGAAGATGAGAGAAACCTTGTCGCGCATTTCATTTCATCGACAAAGGAGGATCGGCTTCTCCAAATTCTAGATCCTCGAGTTGCTAAAGAAGCAAGGACAGAAGATGTTCATGCCATTGCAAAGCTAGCAACAAGCTGTTCGAAATTAAATGGGAAAAAGAGGCCTACAATGAGAGAAGTAGCAATGGAGTTGGATGCACTCAGGAAGACACAAAGATGCTTACAGATTGACCAAGAACCTTCATTGCTGAGAGATGAAGAATCGCTCTTTCACCCTGATGATGAATCAGGACAAGAATCAATTGAGGACTGCATCATATTTTCCTTCGAAATGGACTCTAACTCATTCTAGATTTTATCAGCTTTATATATTCTCATGCAATGGAACCATTATTGCTGCTGCAAAAGCAAGTGTTTTATGTGTAGCTACATTGATACTATTTACATGATTACATCCAACTACATTTCATATGCATATTATCATAAGTCTAAAAGAGTGTTCTAGTCTAGTGCTGCTTAGCCCCTTGTAACAGCTATATACTGATTCATGAACTGGTGAATTTAATCCTTGGAAGAACTATACAGTCACAGAACAAATAAGATTGTCTGCTGAAAAATCTGCAGTATTAGAGTTTCAAATTGTATCTTCCCTTCCTTTCCGAACAGTCTCAGAGCCCGTTTGGATGGGCGTTACAACGCGTTTGTTTCACCTGCTGAGAGCGTCTGTCAGTGTTTGGAAAGGAGTAGAAACGCTGAAATCCAACAGCTCCAATATGGAGCTGTTGGAATGGTTCTTTAATTTCTTCCTTCCTCTACCCTTAATAATTTGTCTGCACCAACCAATTCACAACGACTGCCTGCTCCATTCACAGCACCAAGCAATTGACATTTCTTCATTAATTCACATCACCAACCAAGTTCTTCATCCTCTCTACTCTTCATTATTTCCAAAACCAACCAAATCAAGACTACCTTTGTTACCTTTGTTCAATTTTGAAAATCGGATTGCAATTTGGAGAAGGGGTTCCTGCAACTTTGAAACAAATCTGATTGTAAGATCTCTTTCTCTCTTCTTCCCTTTTCTTTTCATTTTTTTATGTATGATCTCTGATTTTGTTCCTTAGTGGCAATACGTAGAATTCTTCATATATCATGCAAACAAGGTTACTAGATGGGTTGCATTTGTTTTGTAATGAGCCTTCTGGTTCATAAAAATTTTAATTATTCATAATGTTTTGACCTGGTTGAATTTTATAATTCTTGTTCTCTTTATTTTCCTGTCTCTATTAGCTTTAGTCACTGACTTTAGGTTTCTATATTTTTACATGTAATTTCAGGTAATAAGAGGATAATTATAAATGAGAACACCTATAGTAATGAGTCAGCTACAGTTAAGATACTTAGTTCTAATGTTTAAGAAAATACACTTAAAACCCTCCCTGATTAGGATTTCGATTTGAAGAATGGCAGAATTTGCTTTTCTAGAATTATCTCTAGTTTCTTCGTGAAATCTTGCAATTGCAGCATTAGGAAAAAAAAAATGTTAGTAAACAATATCTTGAAGGTCATTGATGAATATAAAACTTAAGGTTTAGGTGAGTAAAACATCAAGTCAAATTTTTTTCCAACTAAATAAAAGCTTGAGAGCAATAAGAAAGAGCTAATTCTGCCATGATTTGGATTGTATTTGTTAAACTCCCATAATTCTGTCATGTAAGATCAGCGTTATGATGATATGAATGAACATATTATTTTCTTCATGCTCTAACTGAACTTTGTTGCTTTTTCATTCACCAATAGGTCAGCAGTTCAAAAAAGTCCAATTTTTTAAATTGTGAAGCAAATCGGCATTGAATTCTTCACATACTCTGCTGGAGGTGATCTCTTATATTGGATTGTAATTTTTTGAATTGTAATTTTTATTGGAGGTGATCTCTTATATTCATATTTATGGAACATGTGTTTTGATTTTTTTTTTATGAATTAACATAGTTCCATGCAACAGATTTATGCAATTCTGCTGCAGTAATTTTGCAGCAGAATTGCATAAATCTGCTGCAGATTTCTACAGAATTACGGAAATTCTGCAATAAAATTGTCATAATTACAGGATACAATTTCATATGTTTTGTCTAATAAGTTTGATATTGTGAAATTTCAAGCAAATTTCATTCGTCAACATATTAAAAAGTAAGGATTTTTCAACTGCAGAGCCAAATTATAAAGTAATTAGAATATTTAGTTCCTATGGCCCTGTTAGCTAAACAAGGATGGAAATTCATGACTCAACCAAACTCTCTTGTCACAAGAGTCTTTACATACAAGTATTTTCCATGTTAAATCAGGTCATTTCCTTGTTAAATCTGCCTACCATCTGATGCAGCAATTGAGGTGTTTGAATGGAAGGCCTGGGATGAGAGTAGAAGATGAGGAAGGGAGGATATGGAAATAACTTTGGCAATTGAACATCCGCAACAAGATAAAAGTATTCTTATGGCAAATGCTTCAAAACAAACTGCCTCTAGGAGCAAATTTACAATGCAGGGTTAGAGGAGTGAATGATCGATGTAAGGAGTGTGGAGAAAGCGAATCCAATGTGCATGTCTTTTTTGAATGCCGAAAAGCTAGAGCTGCATGGCTTTTTCCCCTTTTGGATTACAGTCTGATGCAGTAAGAGGAAGTTCTGTAATGGAAAAATGGAGAGGTATTCAAAGATTTTTAAAGACACAAATGTGCATCCGGAGGAGATAGTGGTGATGGCTTATGACTGGTATTAAGTTTTTAATCCCATTACAGCTAATAATCATTCTATTCAAAGTGGGGACATGGCAACAGACGAGAGCAGATTTAATCAGGCTTCTCAAAGAAAAATTTTGGGAACCTCCACCGATCAGTACAGCCAAAGTGAACTTTAATGATGCAACGAAGAAACAAGAAAATAGAGGTGCTGTAGTTGGTATAATCAGGGATCACTTTGGGAGAATTCTGGCATCAAAACCATTACAGATCGAGTTTATATTTTCACCTCTAGTTCTTGAACCAATGGCAGCCAGATAAGCTTTGGAGCTGGCACTACAAAAAGGGTTCACTTCAATCATGGTGGAAGGTGACGCGAAGGTGATTATAGATGCAATGCAGTCTAAAATACAAGCTGCATGGGACATTCAAGCTGTGCTAGAAGACTGCAAGAATCTGTGCTCACTAGCACTACAAGTGTCTTTTTCTTATATTAAACGAGAATGCAATAGTTTAGCTCATGATATGGCTAGAAATGCCCTTAATGATTCTATGTTTTGTATTAGTAGCCGTAGCCAATCCATTCGGCTCAAATATTAGCTGTATAATTCTTAAGTTTATATGATATGCCTGCATTTTGACCAAAAAAAATATTTAGTTCCTCTACATGATCTCATTTTATAAATATGATATTACATAAATGCAGGGCTGCAAGCTACATGTAATTCATCTATTACTTTGTACTTGCCACTTTGATTTTATTGTAGTACACTAAACAAATTGATTAGGGTCATTTATGATCATTCAAATATATACTAAAAATTATAATTATATATGACAAAAGACTAATGAAAATCCACCTCTTGTATGTACAGTTTTATTTGATATTTGCCCCCTGTGAAAAAATAGAAAATGGACTCTATAGATCAATATAATTTATTGCTTTATATTGTTCATGTCACTATAGAACTGAAAGTTCAATTTGTATTGTGATTAATAATCTAATTTTCATATTTACAGGCTAGCTTCTTCATGACTTATGTTTTAACATCAAGTTCTTATATTATGATTTTTTTTAGTTAATATTTTTATATTGACATAAATTTATATTTATATGTGTTTATAAAAATATTTAACATCTTCATAATAATCTTTAAATACACATACAAATAATAAATAATAAGTTGTCCTTAATGGTAATTTCATATTATAACAGCAATAGCTTCAACAGCTCATCCAAACATCAACGGCATAACAACAGCAACATCAACAGCTAACTTAACCACAACAGCAACAACTACAACTAATCCAAACGGGGCCGTAGTCTTTTGGTGGTAGTTTGCATAGCCGACTAGCCTCCAACCACTAAATCATGAAATAAGCTAATTATCTTTTGCTTTAACTAAAAGTCATTTCCAATGACTACCCTTCCCTTTCTCAAAATGCCATAGCACCAATAGAAGGGGCTATTAGTTAAACTCCCTTATTGTAATTTAGAGATGAGGGCTTGTACTTTGTTGTAGCTAATTTCAGTCTTTGGAAGTAATTCCCTAGAGACAGCATCAGCTGCAACATTTTCTTTTCCCTTCTTATATAAAATTTTAAAGTCATAACCCATGATCTTGACACTATACTTCTATTGATGGGCAGTGGTAATTCTTTATTCTAGCAAGAATTTATATTTATGGGCACTGGTAATTCTTTATTCTAATAAGAATTTAAGTTGTAATGATCCAAACTTAATTAAGAAATGCTTGTTACAAAGGTAGCAATCCCATTTTCTACAATAAAAAAATCGCCAATAGCTCTTTCTTATATACCGACATACATAAATGCCTTGGAGCTAAGGTTTTGCTATTATAAGCAATTGGATGTCCCTCTTACATCAAGATAGCCCTTAAGCCGGTATCGCAAGCATCTGTTTCGAGCACAAAAATTTTCTCCATTGAAGCAAGGGCCAGAACTAGTGTTGTGGTTAAAGTTTCTTTCAAATTGTCAAAAGCTCCCTAAGCTGCATGAGACTAATGGAAGGCATCTTTCTTCAGTAATTCTGTTAATGGCTTATTGATGAACCTATAGCCTTTAATAAACCTCCTATAATATCCTGCCAGCCCAAGAAAGCCATAAAGCTGCCCGAGGTTTGTGGGGACACATTAAGATTAGACTGTTGCAATTTTCTTTAGATCATTTGCTACCCCTGTAGTTGAAATATAGTACCCCAAGTACTCCACTGTAGCTCCTCCTAAAATACACTTACTCATTTTAATAAAGAGCTGATGGTCAGACATCTTTTGAAACACTATCTTTAGATATTGTGAATGTTCTTACAAAATACTGCTGTATACTAGGATATCATAAAAAAAACTAACATAACCTTACATAAATAAGGCCTAAAAACATCGTTCATTAAACTTTGGAAGGTAAAGGGAGCATTAGTAAGCCCAAACGGCATCACTAGGAACTCATAGTGGCCATCATGAGTTTGAAAAGCTATTTTGTGCACATCTAGAGGGTGTATTCTTATCTTATGGTACCCTAATCTCAAGTCATTTTTTTAAAACTATTATAGCTCTACAAAGCTTATCTATGAATTTCTCAATAACTAAAATTGAAAATCTATCCTTAATAGTGTATTTGTTGAGCTCCTTATAATCTTTGCACATCCTCTATGTATTATCTTTCTTTTTAACCAAAATAATTGGGGAAGAGAAAGAGTTGGTGATAGGCTGAATAATGCCTTTATATAATAATTCTCCTACTATTTTCTTAATCATATCCTTTTACAAAATGAAGTGTTAATAGGGCCTTAGGTTGACTAGCTTCATTACTTTTACTAGAGGGATACGATGGTCATGAGCTGTATGAGGAGGTAGTGTAGTAGGATCTTTAAACAACGTCTGATATTTATCAAGTAGTGCCACAAGGTTAAGATTTAATACCTGAGCATTTGGTGATAACTAACTGAATTATGAATTTGCAGAGTTACTACTCTCCATAAAAGTATAAGTAGGTGTAAGCTGAACATATATCGAGTACATGGAGGGAGAAGGTGACTACATAAGCAACTTGCTCAAATTCCTTTAAAAAACTTATTTAACTGCAACTTATTTACTGATTTACAATTTATAACTTTCTCCATTAAGAACAAACTCCATTGTCAACTCCTTAAAATTACACATAATGTTTCCTAAAACCATCTCACAACTTCCCAAGGGTATGACGAAGAAAGAGGTGGTGAGCTTAATTTGTTATTCCTTCTAAATAAACTATTCATACACTAGCTTGTAGCTAACTTCTTAGCTATTGGTAATTGTAACCTTGATTAGATCAATTCCCACCATACTGCTAAATCTAAAAAATTATGGGTGCTGCCTGAGTCTATTAGCATATGATTTTTTCTTTTCTTAAAGGTTCTTTCAACTCTCATGGTTTGATAAGCTTCAGTATGTGGACCCTTTATGGCATGCAATAAAATCCTTGGATGATTTTTAATTGACTCTTCCTACCACTGAAAGCTCTCTTATCATTAGCCTCACCTTCCGATATCTCTTATTCGACGATCATATAAAACTTCTTCTTCCTACATTGGTGGCCAGTCATGTATTTCTCATCACACCAGAAATATAAATTCTTAGTTCATTTCTCATTTAGCTTTTCCTTTGTTAACCTTTTAGATCTAGAGTTGAATGTCTTGGTAGTGTTGGTGTTTAATGGTTTATAAGGTAAAGTTACTTTGAGTGGGTTTTAATGTGGTGGTGGTGTTATTGATTGGGAGTAATTTCAAGGTGGGTAAACAAGGTAGTTTCGGGGAATAGGTTTTATAATACTTGGTGGCTTAAAGGTAGAAGTTTTGCATCCTAGCTAGAGTATATGCTTGCTATACTATATAAGGATTCAACGTTCTAATTGGAATCTGCAATTCATCCTTCAGTCCACTGAGGAAATAGCTAAGAGAATATCCTTCTCTCAAGGTAACCTTATGGGAGAGAACATCAAGTTCCTCTAGGTAATCTTATAAGGAACTTTTTTGTACTAGGCTTTTTAAGTCAACCAATGGATCCTCATATGCATGTACTCCAAATATGCATTTGAGTGCCCTTACATACTCATTCCAAGGAGGATCATCCTCCTCACCTCTTCCCTTAATATATGATTGATGCCACTATAATGCTATTCCCTCCATATGTATAAAAGCTAACTTCACTTGAGAATCTATAGGGGTATTGTCCACTTGGAAAAATTGATCATACTTGAATAGCCAACCTTCAACATCATCTCTGTTGAATTATGGAAATTTACTTTTTGTATACTTAGCTATTATTTGATAGTTATTACCATTATTACTCACTATAGTTGAAAATGCAGCGGTTGCATTGGGTGCCATAGTGGTATTAGTAGCTAGGTTATATTATTGCGACCTTGTATTAGAAAAAGAAGAAGAAGAAGGCGTTTAAGCAGCTATCATAGAGGTCATAAAAGGCTCTTAGCTCTCCAATCATTATATCTTGCTTTTTATAGAGATCAGCAATAGATATGTCTTATTTCTTGAGGCTCTCTTCTTGCTTCTTATTATTCTCTAACAACATCCTTTTTACCATATTTTTAATGGATTCCTCCTCCTTCTTCAAATCTTAGGACCGGGTTTTATCGGAAACTGCTATAGTGTAATTGGTGGTATTAGATTATGATTGATTGATTCAAGTTAAAAAGAACAAGAGAAATTAGGATCAGAACTGCTTTGATACCAAATGATTCCAGAAAGAAATGACAATAATAAATGAAGATAAGATGAGAAGTAAGGAGTTATTCTCATTTAAATTTGCATAATCATTACATTAACGGGAAAGATTGTATATATGGTGACTACAGTTGTTACAAATAAAGGGAATCCAACAATTCTAGAGTTTTTTAAATACTGTTATAACAAAATACTATATCTATTAATTGGCTACTATCATCTGTCCTCTCAAATTGACTCCCAATTGTCTATATTGTCACATCGCATCATTCTTCCATGCAACATAATATATTAAGAAATATGAAAATTTTGAAGTTAATGTTGACTATTTAATACAAAAAAAATAAAGTAAAAAAATTGAAACACTTTTCCTTACTCTTTTTCTGTTCATGATTTTTATGAAAATTATTTTTATAAGTTGATTAATCATATTTTTATAAGTTGATTAATATTAGTTTGTAAAATAAAGTGTTATAAATACTATATTCTAAAGTTTTTTTAAATGTTGAATATTGTTATATTTGTCAAAATAAATAATTTTTCAAATATTGAGAATAGTTAATTTGTTGTTTTTTGGATAAGTAAATATTTACAATTTTGTGTTTTGATTCATAAATAAATTTAAAATTAACACTGATATGATGAATAATTATATATCTATATTATACTATATATAAAAGTATAACTAGAGGTAAAAAAATTTTATGAAAAAAAGTATTCTATTTTTTTAATTTATTAAATATCTCACTCTTTATTATATTTATTTAAGTCAATTTAAGAGGATTTATAATTTATTATATTCATATTATAACAATTTATATATTTTATAATATAAAAAAGTAAAATAAATTATGTATTTAATAAATATTTTAATCACACGCAACGCACATGAGGAAAAACTGGTAAGTATAAATGTGAACATAACAAAATTTTTTGATCAAAGTATTTGGGTCATTTTATTTTTAAAAATTAATAGTAAGATTGTTATGATAAGTAGGGTGCAAACAAGGCGAGTTACTTGAAACTCGTACATTAAATCTTGTTTAATAAATAAGGCGATTTCATATTATACAAAACTTAAATCATGAAGTTATTGAACAAATTCAAATAAAAGCTCGCAAACTTTTATATATATATATATATATATATATATATATATATATATATATATATATATATATATATATATATATATATTTAATACATATATTATACTTTATTTAGTAAAAATTTATTTTAAATTTTTAATTAAATATTTTTAAATATTTGTTAGGCACATCTTGCAAACAACCAAGGATATAGTGCATTTGGTTTGAGTTTAGCTTAATAATAAATGAATTAAGTCCAAATTAGTTAAAATTAGCTCAATTCGACTCATTTACATTTCCAGTATTAAGGTCAAAGATGAAAAGAATGAAAAGAAAACTCTAATAATTAATTTGAAATTGAAGAAATTGTAAAGAAATTATAACATCAGGGTTGAGATTTATTAAAAAAAAAACGTGAGCATGTTTTGTTAAAAAAAAAAAAAAAAAAAAAAAAAAACAACTTTTATATTTGTTTATTAGTACATAAGGAGTGCGTATGTCCAGAAGCAAGCAATAGAAATTTTTGTTGCATGGTGAGCAAATAAAAGAGAAAAAATATAAATAATTACTTTGTGATTTCACTCACTTTTAACTAGAGGCGTGTAGTATTTTTTTTAATAAAGAGCTATACTGTGATACAGTCCCTTAACAACTGGAGATAATTTACACCAATACCATTTAAAATAATAATGTAGTATGGTAAAAATGGAATTTCAGATTGGTTATGAATTTAAGCTTCTATTTGAAAATAAGTGAAACCACCGAGTTGTTTTTTATATTACTTTTATGAATTTATTCTAAAAAAATGACTTATTTTATTTAAAAATATTTTTTAATTTATGAAGATAATACGAAGAGCTTGTTAATTTTTTTAAATTTTTTGATTTTTTATATATGTTTTATTAATTTTTTTATAAAAAATAATTTTTTGATTATAATCATTTTCATAACAATATTATTGCTATTTTATAATTAAAAATGTTATTATGTGAAATTGATACTATTATGTTTGTTAAAAAAGAACTTCATATTTTTGTAAATTGATGTTATTATTTTTTTTGTAAAAGAGTTATATATTTATATATTTTATGAAAGTAAAATTTTTCAAATACTACAACTTACTTTTTAGTAAATTATTTCTTTTTAAGAAAAATTAAAATATTTTAATAAAATACTTTTACTTTATTTACAATGAAATGACGGTAAAGTAAACATATTCTTAAATAAAATAGGAATTTATTAAAATAAATATATCAAATAAATAATAAAAATATCAAATAAAAAGAAAAATAAAAAATTAAGAATCTTTTCATATTTTTCATAAAGTAAAATAAATAAGTCATTAATATAATAAAATTTTTATTATTTATTCTTCATATACTTATTTTAATAATGAAGAAATTATGAAGAGACTGCTAAGTTTTAATTTTTTATTTGATATAAAATTATGGCAAAAAGTACAAGAAAACCCTTAAACTTTTATGAAAAGAGCATTTAACACCATAAACTTAATGTCAACTCATCGAAGCACATAAACTTTTAAAACCGGTTCAAATAGCCTTTTTTTTTTATATATATATATATTTGGATAACAAAGTTATATTTTTAACTTTTGGGACTATAAAAGATACAAAAAAAATCCCTTAATATTTTATTTTAGTACAATAAAATCCTAGATATTTTTAAATTTAAATAATTTATTTATTTATATTTTATTTTGAAAATTTATTTTAGAGTGTCAAATTATTTTTAAAAAATAATTTATTCTTAAATATTATTTATTTCAAAGAATATGTTACTTTTTTCTTAAAAATAAATTTAAGTATAAATATTATTGGCATGATTTATTTAAAAGTGTAAAAATTATTATTTAAACATTAATTATTGATCTAAATTATTCTACACTATATATTTCTATTCTTAAAAAATAATTTTAGAGTGTATAATTTTTTATTCTTATAAAAATTATTATAAAATGATATACTTTTCATCTTTGAAATATTGAATTAGGGTGATCTTTCCTTGTCATGGACTGAATCTCTTACATCATTTTCTTTGAAATCATCCTATTTATAATAATTTTTATAAAAATAAAAAATTTTACACTCTAAAATTATTTTTTAAGAATAAAAAAAAATTTAGGTTAATACTTTTTTCAATGATGATTTTTACACTCTTAAATAATTTTTTGCCAATAATTTTTATGTTTTAAAATTATTTTTGAGAAAACAAGTAATAAATACTTTAAAATAAATAAATTATAAGAATTTAATTTTTTTAAAAATAATTTTACACTCTAAAAAAATTTTTTAAATAAAATTTTAATTATTAAAAATAAATAAATAAATATTTTGAATTTTAAAATATTTAGGGCTTAATTGTACTAAAAAAAGGTTAAGGGCTTTTTTTATACCTTTTATAGTTCTAAAAGTTAAAAATATAACTCTATTAGCCAAATGTTAAAAAATGGCCTATTTGAACCACTTTTAAAAGTTTATAACTTTCAATGAGTCAACATTAAGTTTATGGCGTTAAGTGCTCTTTTCATAAAAGTTCAAAGGCTTTTTTGTACCTTTTGCCTAAAATTATTTTTCATAATTTTAGTTTTTTATAAAAATATTATTATGTAGAATTGTTTTTATAAAAAAGAACTACAATGTTTTATGAAAAAAAAGCTATATATTTTGTGAAAGTAAAAATTTTTGGGATTTTTTCATAAATAGCTAGAAAACTAAAAATAATATCAAAAGCCACATTGACCAAAAGTATTTTTAAAAATAGTTTTAAGGAAGTTTTTTTTTTTCAAATCTAGATCATGGCTCTTTTAGAAGCTGTTTGACTCTTCTAGAAACTGTTTGACTCTTCTAAAAGCTGTTTGATCCTTCTTCTTTTTTTATCAAAATTTTTTTTACTACTTTTTTCATTTTTTTTCTCAACATTTTTTTACTAAATTTTTTTTCTATTTTTAAGGTACTGTTTTTTATTAATATTTTTTTTGCTAAATATTTTTTTCTTAATATTTTTTTATACTCAAGATTTTTTATATTTTTAAAATACTCTTAACATTTTATTTTTTTCTCAATATTTTTTATTTTATTTTTTACTCAATATTTTTCTCAGTGTTATTATATATTGTTTAACATATGCACTTCTTCCTTGTTTACTGTACTTCTTCTTCATTTCCTGCACTTTCTTGTTTTCTGCACTTCATTTCCTGTTGTTTTCTGCAATTTGTTTCTTTTTTATCAATATTTTTTTTGCTCAATATTTTTTTCAATATTAATTTATTTAATTTCTGAATTTTAAATAATTAAGAAAAAATAATTATTGAAGATTATAAGTAATTTTTTATTTAATTAGTCTAATTTTTATATTCTGAATAATAGTAAGTATCAAATTAAAAAAATTATTATTTAGAATAAAAAATTATGAGAAAAGAAATAACAAAGAAACAAGAGAAAATTTACTCTTCAATTGTAACATCCGTGTCCTAGAACCAGATTATTGTTTACTAATAACAATTAAGAATTTTATTATTTTAGTTAATTAATGATGATAATTGGAGTTAATTAGTATTATTTGGAGATATATGTTTTGGAGATCTATTATTTTATTATTTGAGTTAATATGATTTTTGAGAAATAAAGGAATAAATATTGAGAATGAAGTTTAGTTATTTTGAATAGAATGTAAAGGATGTAATTGAAAAGAAAGAAAAGACTAAAGTGTAACAAATGGAAGTGAATGAATTGAGAAGGAAAGAAAGAAAAAAAGAAGGACCAAATAGGTAAGAATAAGAGTTGTTGGGGATGAATAGTAAGAAGCATGGGAGGAAGAAGAAGAAAAGGGGGAAGATGAAGGAGAGTATGGTAGAAGCAAGAGAGAGAGGCTAGTGGTCTAGAATTGAAAGGAGAATTCGGATTCATCAAGCTAAGAACAATTTCGGTTGGAGAAAGTGGTGAGTGGTGGATTTAAATTGAATTTATGTGTTTTATTTTTATAAAACTTCAATTCTGAAATTTACGTATTTTGATGGCTAAATTCGTAGATTTAGGCTTGCTTTTGATATTTTTAAGTTGTCTATAAGCTCCATTTCAGTTTACAACTAGTGTATGAACTTCTGGCATACCTAAATTTATATAAAATTAAGTTTTTATCGAAGTTGCTACTGCTGTCGAGTCGATCCAGTTGGCCAGAGGGTGGCACCTCTGACCATGGTGGGCGGTGCCTCCGCTATGGTGGGCAGCGTCTCCGAGATGCTAGGTGGTGCCTCCGCTCGTGATGACGATGCCTTCGCGATGGGAAGTCAGGATGCCTTCGGAAAGGTGAGAGGGCGGCGCCTCCGCTAGTGGTCAGCGCCTCCGTGACTCGTGGTCGACGCCTCCGCTCGGGAAGTCGGCGCCCTTGCACTATACTCGCGCCTTCGTGACCTGTAACGCGCCCGATTTTAACTGTTTATGATTTAATTGAAGCACATCGATGAACCGAATCATAGAATAATGTTCTAGAACGTTGGAAACATTAGAAAATGAGATTTATTATTCAGTTTTGATAATTCTTGTTAATTATTTGATAAACCTGTATTAACATTAAAAGGGAATCAAATTACTTGGCATTGTGAAGTCTCGGACAAGGAGACTAAATCTCTGTGATTAATTGACTCAAAACATCCCAACTAGCAGAGAATGCCTTTGCAAAGATAACAATTAACGTTTAAGCCTTATATTGAATAATGCTCAATATATGAATAATTATATGAGAGTATATATGTAAATGTATATGGGATGAGTTGAGAATGATGAGCTGGCCACTCGATTGATAACTGTCTTTGGGACAACGCAGGGATTCAGAGGTGCCTTTGGGGCGAATCCTTATGGTTTATATGTATGCATACGATGATATTGAAATGAATATGTGATTTAACTAGTGTAAGCCATGGAAAGAAAGTTGAAATGATATGTGAGAATGAGAGATGTTGTATATTGCTGTTTCCTTCGGGGAAAGGGTTGAGAATTATCTATTGTGAGATAATGATCTGAATTATCATTTGAGATAATGTGAACGATAATAATGTTG
>CATIWO010401248.1:0-18311 GCA_949673435.1 Macaranga tanarius
TATTTCATTTTGACTTTAATCTAGTAAAGTTCGGTCCATTCTTTAAAGAATTTTTACAATTAAGTCCTAAAAATCAAATAAAAATTTAACTTTAACACTAATTACTAAAAATTAGTTCATTAACAATAAGAATTGATGAATTTACTTTCAAAACATATATTTACGATGTTTCTAAATCTTTTTTAAGATTATTAAATTTATAAAAATATAATTTTTAAATTTTTAAAAACTTAAAGAAAAGTTAAAATATTTTATAGACCTAAAAATTTTCAAAAATTTAAAAAATTTTACAATCAAGTGATATGTATTCAAAAAAGAATTAAATTTTTTTTGTACACTTATTAAATTTTTTAAAATTTTTTAATCTATAGAAAATTTTAATAATTTCAAAAATTGTAAAACTATATTTACTACTACACTTTTGTGCTCATCTTCCACCATTAATTAGAGACCATTACCTCTCATTTCAGTTCAGCAAGTAGAAACAAGAGCTAACCAATTTTTCAAATTAGGATAACTCTAGCTAAAATTTTGGGTGAGGTTCTTTGTTTTGCTTTGGTTTGCTTTTTGCAGTGAAAGGGGAAAAGGGCATTGGGCATTGGCAAGGCATGGTAGCAGGAGAGGAGAGGTGAGGAAGAGGTAAAACTTGAAACCATCAAAAGTAGAGAAAGTGTTATGTTAAAAAAGATGCCTCTCCTGCTTCTGTTCCTGCTGTTAGTAATGTGCCCTAGGCCAATAGTATTATGGTCATATTATGACTTTGTCTATTTTGTATCATTATAATAATGAGGCATTTTATCATATTGACTCTATTAAATTCCATGAATGTTTAACTCTATTTAAGATCATCAAGTGTGTGACTTGATAGTAAAACTCTTATATTGGTAAATGAGTTATATTCTAAATCATCATTAGTCGGTCATTATTATGGAAAACTAATGAATAAATACTAGTATGAGGTTGACTGATGATCATGTTTTACTGATTATGTATACGAGATACAAAGTCAAGTCATAGGTACATAGGATGTACTGGATTGACCCACTATGAGAATACTACATGGATAATTGTCATAAGTTATTCTCATTGCAATGATATTATTGTAGTCCTCTGACCTGAGATCATCATAAAGTCCTACATGATGAGTTTTATATTTTGAAACATTCTAATGTTATCTTTAATAGAATGATATAATAGATTGTGATTGGATATAAAATGAATCATGTGAGGAATATGAGTGATCAAGAAAGAATTTATCCCTCACTAATAATGAGGAGGATATCTATGGGCCCCTCGATAAATTGGACTGAATATAAATGTATGGTCGTGCTTGAAATTAGTTGATAAGGAGTTATCAATTTCAGTCTAATTGAGATCGAGAAATAATATGATTAAATTGTTAAGGATGACATAAACTATATCTTACATTATAATCTAAGATATCATATACAAAAGGACTATAATATTATTGTTAAATCGGTTGTGTCGGATTACTGACCTTCACATGACTTGGGCAGTCATAATATCTTGCTAGAGGCTACTTATAACTTATGGACTACCAATGAGATTGGAGGCCCATTGCCAACGTTATGTGAACCTACAGGGTCACACACATAGAACAGACCCAAAATGGATATTGGGCTTATTAGTCCAATAAGATATTTTTTTTATTATGTGTATATATATTTATTATTTATTTATGGTAAATGTTATCATAATTAAATTATAAATTAGAATTAAATCTCTTATAGATAATGATCAAACAAAAAAAAATTTTGGTACTTGTGAAAGACTAAACCCTGGAAGATATATATGGATATATCATGTAGGAGTTTAGTTGTGGAGAGTTATCTGCACATTAATCATTATACATAAAATACATTTTTTAGAGAAAGAACCACAAAGAGAAAATTGAGAGGAAATGTGCTAACACACCAGCATCATTTTAGGGTGTTCTGTTCGTATGGATACCAGTAGAGGACGTTGCTTTTTAGCTGTTTCTATATTCCGATAGAAGACAACGAAAGGCTCGAGGTAGGGTATCACCGGAGTGAACCTCTTCTCTTACTTCCTATAATCTTACCTTTGAACTCATCTTGGTAAGATTCTAGACTCGACTAAATTGATTTAATCTAAACTACTTAGATTTTGGTGGGGGTTCTTAGGGTCAAAATTTTTATTTTCTGTTGCGTGATTGTGACCCAGAACCCTACACTCTTCCCTTGCATTTGAAGCACTCAATGAAGCTTGTTTTGAGCTTAGGCGAATCACTAAACTTTGTACTCCCTCCTTCCTTGCCTTTGTCTATCTTAGGCTTGGAAGAATTTTTGTCTCCTCTTTGCTAATTTTGCTTCCAAAGTGATGTTGTTGTAGTTGAACTAGGTTTGGAAGTTCTCTCCTTCAATTGTTGCTCTATTTTAAGTGCCATATGGTATGTCTTCTAATTCTACGTGTGGATGTAACTTTACAACATTTTTAATCTCTCTATTTAGCCTATTCAATAAATATGCCATGATTTTCTCACAATCTTCATCAATATTAGTATGAATCAACATTATTTCTATATCTTATTAGCACTCTTCGATGCTCCTTGATCCTTACTTAAGCCCTTGGAGATGATTGTGCAAATCTCTACAGTAATGAGTTGGTAAAAACCTCTTACGCATAATAGTCTTCATCTTTTACCATATAGAGATAGGCTTTTCTCCATATTGCCTCCTTGAAATCACTAGTTAGTCCCACCAAACCAATGCATAATCCATGAACTCAATGGTTGTAAACTTTACCTTCTTTTCCTCAGAGTAGTTATGACACTCGAACATAAAGTCTACCTTCTTCTCCCATGCTAGATATATTTTGGGATCACTCTTACCTTGGAAAGTAGGTATCTTTATCTTTATGTTTCCAAGGTTATTATCTTACTTCCTATGCACTTAAATGTTCTCATTAATGGAATTTTCATCTTCATCATGTCATCTCCCCCTATGAACTTGCCTAGGTGCGATTTGATTTGTGTTGTTAGTGACAATTGTAGTTTGACCTCGCTTCATCCTTTCCATCCACTCTTGAACCTCTTGATGGCAAGTTAATAATTAGTTCATTTTATCTTGTATTGCCCTCATAAAGAGCTTCTATTTAGGGTCTTTTTCAACTTCTTTTGAATCTACCATGTTAAAAACAAAGAATGACAAAAGAAAAGAAACCTTACAATAATAATCTCTCATATGTTTACACTCAAAGGATATCACTCAACACTCGTGTTTCACTTAATGATGTGTTCACCATTAAATTTCTCTTATATAGTTTTTATGGAACTTAAGTTACTAAATATCAAATTAGACTCAATACGACACAAACAAAGTAAAATTAAACTTAAGCTTGACTTTAGGAACTAAAGAAAATGCAATAAACAAATACAATATCCAAACAAAACAAAAATAAAAAATTTTGGAATAAGTGTTTAATCCACCCCAAACACAACTTAAGGAGAATTCAAAATTAAAATTTAGCAAAAATTTTGAATTTGGAATCAAAATAGCAAATTGGAATGGTTCTAGGTCAAATTGAATTCAACTTTGATAAACCAATTTTAATTATAACTCACAACTCTTTTTTTTTTTTTTGCTTTATATATATATATATAATGCTAAATCAATGCCAAATTTGAAAAAACCTAATTCAAATTGGAATGAAAACAACAGATTTACCATAAATAAGACAAAAAAAAAAGAGTTTTGATGTGTTTTAAGGATGAGAAACGAATTAAAGGTATGATAAGAAGGAGAGAAACAAAGAAAACAAATTTGAAGGAACCAAATTAAAAATAAAATGTAAAAACAAGGAATAATAAAGATACATACTTGATTAATGAGCTAAAGCTTTGATACTAAATGACACGAATGTGGTTAACTTGTACTAAACCCGTATGCAATATTTATGTTTTTGCCGAGGATAGTTTATCAACCAAGCGAAAGATAATTCTAATTCTCAACAAAATCCTTAAATAACTTGTACTTATGAACCTTAGTTATAAAGAATTAAAGGTTGTTTAATTTAAACCTAAAATCAACTAAGTCAATTTAAGTTTAGATTAAACTAGGTTTGAATGTACCAAACCTTCATTTAATAAATTCACCAAGTTCTTTAAGAACAAAAGAGAGAAATCAATTCCTCACAAAGAAATTTGAAAATTAATCACAAACTTATGAAAATACACATTTTAGTGGCCTATACATATAGGCATTACAAAATTTGAAGTAAAAGCTAAGTAAACCTAATCCTAATTAAACAAGGAAAACTAAATAAGATTTAGTTAACTTTCAAAAATCCTAAATAGTTAATTCCTAAATGAGAAAATAAGTAAAATAAATCTTATGGCAACTAGGAAACCCTATCCTCCATAGTATTACACAAAATAGGAAGAAAACCCTAAAGAGAATAATATATAACTAATTGATCCAGTATAGTCGTGCAAGATGTGGCACGCCCGTGCACATCTTGATGAACTAAAACCCTAACAGCGCAGACTTGGATACATGGTCGTGTGACTTAGATGCACGCTCGTGCATAGTCTCCTGCCTTGAACCCAAATTCTTCATCACATTTGCACACCTGCATCTCCAATATGCACGACCCGACACTGTCTTTTTGCATATGAATCATGTTAACAACACTTTCATCTTGCACATCTCGAGCTTCCCTTCCAATTTTGCCATTCATTTTCCATTTGAAGCTTTAAGAACACTCCTAAAGCATTCTTAAGCTTCTTCATTCGAGCTCTAGTCATTAGACCATCATACCTATGTAGATCTTCATGCTTATCAACATGGTTGGTGTTCACTTGGTTTGCATCATTCCCTCTTTTCTCGTGAAAATTCGTCCTTGAATCTCACCCCCTAATACCAAGAAGGAAAAAGTATTTTTTCATGAAAACATCTATTCTTTCACAAAGCAAGTGTACTTATTTTCTCCGCTTACTCGCGATCACTTGCCAAATTTTTTAGTATTAAAATTGAACATAAAATTACACTAATCAGCATAAATAAATTTTAGCATACCGTGCAATTGATACAAAATTTATTGAAGGAATTTAGATATATCATAAAGGTAATCACACAACATGATTAACATGTGTTTTGTATCATAGTCTAAAAAAGCAAGTGAAAACACATCCATCACAACTCATTAGCTTTAAATCTAAAACTTTAAAATGTGCAAAAGGAGGTCAAGCAAACAAGCATAAATAATGACTATTCAAAGCATGTCTTAGCTCACCAACAATTGTTGAAATTAGCTAGTAGAAAGCATTTTAATTAAGCGATATTTTAAGTTTAAGCCATATTAATATAATCATATTAAATTAGTTATTAGGAGACTTATACAACCCTTGTATTTTGGTCCACATCAAATTAGATTAGTTAGAATTTAATGGCTTGGATATTAATAGTTTAGACCAAAAAAAATATGTCTTACCTTAGCAAATTTTATTTTTAGCAAATGAAGCAAATAAAATGGCAGAATTATCAAACTCCACTACTTAAAAGCAATAAGCTATGGCTTAATAGTGCTAGGCTCATCTATAGGGTTAAAAGGTTACGAATCGAAACCAATAATGGTTGGGATTAACTTGTAGGGGCTATTCTCACTTAAGTGACATCTCGAGTTTGCGCCACGGTGAATAAAATAATGTTAAATAATTATTGTGAGACTTTTACTACCCTTGTGGTTGGATTAGGCAGAGTCCAAAAGAATTTGAATACTAGTAGTTCAAATAAAAAAAAGGTTATAAATCGAAACCTCATTAATTCAAAAAAAAAGATATATATACATATATAAATATTCATTCAAAAAGCTCAACAAAGACAAGTTCAAATGTGTATCAGATAATAGCAAGCTTACTTAATAGCACCATATATGACCAACTGGCTCTGCAATCTGCTCAAGTTCCTCTTAAGTCCACTACATTTGTCCATAGCTATTCAAAATATACAGTAATGGCATTGGCATTGGCATTGTTAGCTACCCTACAACGCCTACAATTGTCAGTTGTTAGTAGTATAATATATTTTACCACGAGTGATCAGTCCACCCCAAATACCATAGAAGGAGTCGAATCTCCCTGAACAAGTCTCAAAGTCTAGACCCCTCATACATAAGGCAAAGGCTTGGTAGCTAGGTTGCGAGACCTAGTTAGAATGTGAAAGCTTATGTGGAAACAATTCTTTATAAAGCAAGGTAAGCCAAATTATAGATATCTGCACACGCGCAAAATAAAGATATGTTACAATAATAAAGATAATCAAGCACATAATTGAATGTTACACTGGGTCTCCACCATTTAAGCTCAACCAGTGAATGTCTTGTTCAAAGAATTTCATAAGTAGCTTCCTAAAAGAAATTCCTTTTAAGATTCCATGTAGCATTCCTAAGACAATTCAACACTTAGCACTACAATAATTGTCACCTATAGCTTCAGAATGATTTCTAGTTAAATTTATAAAATTTTGTAACTAAATGTTTTAACCACAAAAATAAGTTGCATAACTTGCTATAGCAAAAAATGGCATGATTAAAAGTTAGCTATGGAATTTACATGTCCTATAGCTGTTTTTGTATATTTTTAAGCTATATAGCTTATGATAATAAAGATAAAATTTAGTAGCAACGAAAATATAAATTTTGAAGCAAAAAATTTTAACTATTAGCTACAAAAGTATTATTTTATGGAAAATAAAATATATATAGTAAAATTTACTACAAATAAAATAGAACTAATAAAATAATATGATATTTTTTATCTTTTCAAAAGTTAAATTTTAATTTAAAATTTAGTTTTTTTAACTGAATTTAAACTTTAGTTTTATCTTACATGTTAATTAATTGTAACATGTTTTTTTAAAAAAACATATCATTTAACATAAAATAAAACTAATGACTTCTATTTATAATAGAAAGACAAAAATTTTGTGATTTATTTTTAATGTGGGATATGAAACTTTTTATTTCACATTTATTGTTTTTAATTAGCTACGATTTAATTTTTATGGCTAAAATTTAAATTAGCTTTGAATTTAATATTTAAAGCTAAAATTATAAATAACTAGCTGCAAATCTATTTGTTTTGTAGCTAATATTATCTATTAGCCACGATGTAAAATTTCATGGCTAAAAGTTTAATCTTTTATGTATAAAATAATTTATGTCATGGCTGATTAATATTATTAGCTACGACTTTAACTTTTATAGCTAATTATTTGCGGCTAAATATATATTAAATATTTTAGCTACATAACTTTAAATATATATGGCTAATAAATTGTTAACTTGTACAATTAACTATATAGTTGTAATTTTCGTGGTTATAAATTATATTCAGCTATAATTTTTATGTTCTTGGCAAAATTTTGTAGTTGAATGTGTAAATTATAGTAGTGTAGGTTAAAATTAGTAAAATCTATGCCTCTAAAACACTAAAGAATATATATTTCATATATAGTCACATGGATTCATCTATTTTGAAGTTCGAGCTAAATAGACCCCATAAAGCACAAGTTTCTCTAACTCAAACTTGAGACATTTTTGAAGGAAATCCAAAATTTTTTTACCAATATAAATAAATAAATATATATATATATATATATATATATATATATATATATATATATATATATATAAATCAGCCATCCATGCATGTCTTTTGTCACACCAACATTTGCATAATATGATGATTTTTCTTGACAGAGTGACAAAGAAAAGCTTTGGGATAAAGTGTAAATTGGACCCTCAATTTCACCTCAAAATTTACATTTGATATTTATATTTTTTTGGTCTCATTTGGACCTAATTTGATAAAGTTTAGTCATGTTAGACAATTTTTTTTAAAGAATTATTGCAATTAAGTCCTAAAAATTAAATAAAATTTTAACTTTAACACTAATAAATAAAAATTAGTTTCAATAATAATAAGAATTGATTAAATTACTTTCAGAAAATATACTTATGATTTTTTAAGATTTTTAAATTTATATAAATATATTTTTTAATTTTTAAAAATTCAAAGAAAAGTTAAAAAGTATTTTTTATAGACCTAAATATTTTCAAAAAAAATTAAAAATTTTATAATCAAGTGATATATATTTAAAAGAGAATTAAAAATTTTATGTATACTTATTAATTTTTAAAATTTCTAAAATTATTAAAATTTTCTATAGGTTTAAAATTTTTTTGAAAAATAATAAGTGTATAAAAAAATTTTAATTCTTTTTTTAATGTATATCACTTGATTGTAAAATTTTTAAATTTTTTGAAAATTTTTAGGTGTATAAAAAATATTTTTAATTTTTCTTTTAATTTTTAAAAATTAAAAAAATATATTTCTATGAATTTAAAAATCTTACAAAAATTAGAAAGTGATAAATATATGTTTTGAAAGCAATTTCATCAATTCTTATTATTATTGGAACTAATTTTTATTAATTAGCATTAAAGTTAAATTTTTGTTTGATTTTTAAGACTTAATTCAATAATTATTTAATGTAGGGTCGAATATGACTGAACTTTAATAAATTAAGGTCCAAGTGGGACCAAAAAAATATTAGGGTCCAATGTAAACTTTAGGTCTAAGTTCAAGGTCCAATTTGCACCTTGTCCCAAAAGCTTTCAATTACCAATCATCCAATGCCATCAACTGGGTATCCCTTAAAAAATTATTCTGACTTGAAAGCTAGCTTCATCCATATATTCCTGTGCAACTGCCTCACTATCACTAAATTTTGTAGTGTTTTTTTTTTTATTCTATGCCAAAGGCTGTTGGCATTGTTATTGTACCCTCCAAAAAAAAAGTTACAATTTTATCATAAAAGAGAAAAAATCAGAATCTTTTAGATTAATTAGTTAGTTGCTATGTCACTGTATGGTTCCAAATGATATATCAGTGCAGGCAGCAATCAAACATTCAACAATATATTACCTCTTGAAAATATCACAAAATACATTAGCTAACAAAGCAAATAATTGATTTATTGATACAGATTGTACCTGTGTAGCAAAAGATAGTATCTCTCCCAAATACCCTTTTAAACTAACAAATCTATCTAGTTTTACCTCTTGAAAATATCACGAAATACATTAGCTAAAAAACCAAATAATTGATTTATTGATACAGATTGTACCTTTGTAGCAAAAGATAGTATCTCCCAAATACCATTCTTGTTTAACAAATCTGTCTAGTTTTGCAACAAAATTTTATCATTGAAAAAAAAGGAATTTAAAATAATATTATTTGGCAAAAAAAAAAAGGTTTTAAACTAATATTATATGATAAGACTATTTTTTAAAAACAACATTTTAATCTTATGAAAATATAAATTTAAAATCATAGAATTTATTTAAAAATTTAAACCATTTTTTTTAAATTTGATTTAGTAATAAGCAATTTTATAAATTTAAAAAGTTAAAGTTGCAAATGAATTCTACAAAATTTTCATTTAAATCAAACACAATAAACTTAAATTTATAAATAAAAATAAAAATAATAAAAACCAACATTTTAATCTTATGAAAATATAAATTTAAAATCATATAATTTATTTAAAAATTTAAACCATTTTTTTTTAAATTTGATTTAGTAATAAGCAATTTTATAAATTTAAAAAGTTAAAATTGCAAATGAATTCTACAAAATTTTCATTTAAATCAAACACAATAAACTTGAATTTATAAATAAAAATAATAAAAACCAACATTTTAATCTTATGAAAATATAAATTTAAAATCATAGAATTTATTTAAAAATTTAAACCATTTTTTAAAAATTTGATTTAGTAATAAGCAATTTTATAAATTAAAAAAGTTAAAGTTGTAAATGAATTCTACAAAATTTTCATTTAAATCAAACACAATAAACTTGAATTTACAAATAAATTTTATAAAATTTTATAGAATTCATTTATGTCAAACACATTTTAAAATGGAATGGAAGGAAGTATATAATTTTTCATTGGGAGATAATTTCATCATCGATGGATGTTATAACTTTTTCATCACATCTTAATGCCTTTATAGAAACACCCATCTTCACTATTCTCGCAAGCTACTCATTAAATGGAGAGCAGTGAGCAGCCTCACGAAATGGTTCCTTCTTGTATAAAAGCATTCTATTATTAGTAACGGAAATGAGAGATGTCGTGGCAAATAACGATTTTGTCCCCCATGTTAAGTAGGAAGAAAAAAAATTTAGGAGTAAAAAAGTAATTTTATATGTTAAATTATCTTTTTACTCTTAAAATATTTTTGATTTCCTGTAAAATGGGAGGCAAAATTGTAATTACATCTGTGGAAGTTATTTCTATTTGGATGTATGGTCTTGTGGTCCATTAATTGAAACATCGAGCAGAAATATTAATGTGGCTAGTTATTAGGTTTTGATAAATCCATATTTTTATTTTTATTTTTATTTTTTGATAAACGTAAGGTGGGTTTAGATTTGGGTCGGATGAATTGGTATCAGAGGGATATATATTATATGCATTTTAAGAAATAAATTAAAAATAAAAAAACTCTGAAATTAATTTCTAATACATGTAATGTTTAAACTAAGGAGAAAAGAATATCCAAACCCAAAAATACATGAATAGATAGCTTCTGCTATTGGTGTACATGGTTGGTACTTGGTATACTCTTTCTCAAGCTCTTGTTAATTAGCTTCAATCTCGGATATATATATATGGAGAAATTCTTACCTACACCGGATTTATATAAACTCATTATATTCATAATTAATGAGACTCACAATACAAGTTGAGTACATTTATATTAGTATAGTGCATCATACGTCCGGTCCAGGTTAGAAATTCCCATATTTGTGAGCATTTTTAACATTTTTTTTTTTCTCCTCAAAACTGTACAAATACAGATGAAGACACCCATTACCTAGCATGAGCTAATTAACAACTCTATTCTCTTTAAAAAGCATAAAAAATTACTCTTTAAAAAGCATAAAAAATTAAGTAACAACTGTTACTAATTAAACAAGGTTTCTTCCAAATCATAAGTTAGCCATAACTTTTGTGAATATTATTGTTTTCATGTGAAGAGTAGTAAGGTAGGCGATGCAACACTCTCTACTTCACCAGTGGCAGCCACGGTATTGCAATTTTCACCTCTGGTTTCAAAAGTAGTAGGAAGAACAGGAGAAGGAGCAGCAATGGTGAGATCAAGATTTAGATGAGAAGAACCAGAAGAAGTTTCATCCTCTAAACAACTTGCTGCATCAGAAACCCTATCATTATTATTTTCATGACCAGCCTTCGTAGATTTCTTGGGCTTATTGCATGTACTAACTTCAATAGTAGCAGAAACAATGTCTTTTTGATGATGATTATGAGGAGGAGGAGGTGGTGGAGGACAAGGACGAGGAAGAATTTGGTTAAGACGATGATTGTTTGGATCAATCCCCATGTTTATTAGCTTTTTCCTTATATGAGAGTTCCAGTAATTCTTCACTTCATTATCTGTCCTTCCTGGCAGTCTTCCGGCTATCAGTGACCACCTAACAGCCAACAAACATTATTTTAGCGCACGCGAACACATACACATATATATGTTTGACAGATATATATCTTTAACTATGTATATGTATTTCCATTTGAAAATCCATATATCAATTTGCTTTTTTTTTTTTTTTTTTTTTTTGCATTTTCTGGGGCTCTAACCTGTTGGAACTTGCCATTTTTTAAAGACGAATCATGGGTTTTAACCTTGGCGTCTGAGTATTCAATTGGTTATATATTACATGAGTTATATACCCTATTTAAATTATGTACATTTTTATACAGTAGGAGTGTGGGCTAGTACTCTCAAGACTCATGGAGTTTCTACACCCTAGACCCCAGCCTATAGATAAAGAAAGAGAGGGGAGGAAGAGTACCTGTTGCCGAGGAGAGCATGGAGTTTAATGATGAGGTCTTCTTCATCTTGTGCAAAATTTCCACGTTTGATGTCTGGCCTAAGATAGTTTATCCATCTAAGCCTACAACTCTTGCCACAACGGTGAAGCCCTAATTAAATTACACCAACAAGTTATTAGCTTATGTAACAATATAGTACATATATATAACAAAATTTATATGTACAAGAAACATTTTCTAAAACAAGCCCTACTTCTTTCATGTGATATATACAAGAAAGCATATATATATATTATATAGTTATATGTATGTATGTACCTGCAGCCTGAGGAAGAGAACGCCAGCAACCTTCACCATGAATTTTGATATAATCAATGAGCTTCTGGTCTTCTTGTTTAGACCAAGCTCCTTTGTTGTTGCCTTGTTTATCACAGCAAGGTTTTCTCATGTTGTTACTTTGTTTCTTGTCTCTTTGAAGTAGAAGATCAGGTGATCAATATCCTCCAAGAACTGCAGAGACTTTGTTCAAAAAAAGAATTGCAGAGACTTGCTAGCTAGCGACCTACCTACCTGATCTCCAAAAAACTAAGAAGCAATGGAGATCAATAGAGGTATTAGCAATATAGAGCAATGAGAGATTAGAGAAGAATTAAGCTAGCCCATTCAAAGAAAGTGGAAGAGAAACATTTATAGATGTAGTTGAGAACTGTGGGTGTTGACTTGGACTGGTTGTTTTGGGTGTTTAGGTGAGGTTGTGTCCCAAACGCTGCCCTACAGTGGTTCGTTATATTGAGTGTGGATAAGGGTCTCTCCTTTCCTTCTAAATATATGTATAGTCTCTCTTTGCTGCTTACCGTTAAGTATATGTCTCTTTCTTAATTACCCATGTTTTAATATATAATGACATATTATGCAACAGGATTATTTCAGTTGGTAATTAATGAAATTATTTTTTACTAATTAGAGTTCGATTTCTGTGAAGCATTTTAATTTTTTATAATTACTTCAGTATTCAATAATATAAAACTAGATGAATTTTCTAAGAGAGGAAAATTTTCTTTTAATATCTATTTCTTCAAATATAAACTTGAACTTAAAATTTTATTTTAAGAAATTTAATTTTTCTTATCATTTAAATTAATAAATATTAGTTGAATGTTATTTTTAAATACATTAAATCAATAAGGGAATGTATGATAAGATCACCCAAAAGGTATAATTTTTGTTAACATACAAACTAACTCAAAAATAAATTTATAAAAAAATTAACTTTTTTGTTGGTGAAAAAATAGCATAATGACCATTATTTTTAAAATATAGTAAGATTATAGAGTTTTTTTAATAGCTTAAATATAAATTTTGAATTTACTGTTTCATTCAGTTTTAAAAAAAATTAACAACCGTTGAAATTAGCTGATAAAGACTATTTTCGCTTAAGTTAAGGTTTTGAATTCGAATTTTAGTGAATGTGGTTACGTTAAATATTTATTGGAAGATTTTTGCTACTTTTGTAGTCTTATCCGGGTTGAACTGGATTAGTCAGAGTACAATAAATTTTGGATAGCAGTGATTAAAAAAAATAAATAAATAAAAGCAAAAATCTTTTATATATTTAAATTATCTAGCATTTTTTAATAAAATATACAATATTTTTTTGCATGTATAGAAAATAAATATAATATTTATGTCAATAATGTAATAGATAAATGTAAATATTATTTATATATTAACAGGGTGAAATACATGTGGTGCATATCAAATGATTCGTGGCTTTCATTCCAAACATTTTTCACCCATGAGAAATTTGAGTTTATCATATACTTGCCAACAACTAGTTACAACCGCTCCTTTATAAGGATACATTTTTTTTTTAAGTCTTTGAATAATAAAAAAATAGTTATTATTTTTAATATTATTTTAATATTTAAATAAAATCGGCATAACAAATTATACTATATTTTTAACTCTAATAAAAATTTTCATGTTTATGTATCAATAAAATAAAATAAAATAAAACAAAACAATACAAGAAGCATAATTTTTTTTATCCATTTCATACCTATACTTCTAAAACATATCTACAATATCTGTATGCCATATCTAGAAGATTGGTAGGTTCTAAAATTGGAGCTAAGGTTGGTTGCTTTTTTTTTTTTTTTTTCTTTATTGAAATAATATAGAGTGGTTAAACCACCGTCTTAAAATTAACGATTAAGCATGTGTTAATTTTAATTTTCATTTATTAATTTAAATTTTAATTGTAATTTAAGGATTGAGCATATGCTAATTATAATTTGTCTAATTTTAGTGTATTACATTGATTAATAAATATATAATGATTTCTATTTGAAATATTTATTATCTATTTATATTATTTAAGTACATAGTGCTTAAAATTAATATTATTTATTCAATAATTAATTGAAAGCATTATAAATTACATTTAATTATTTCTGGCATGATGATTTATAGCAGTAATAAAGCTTTAGATTTATATAAAATCTATAAGTAAAAGGCCTTTCATTTCAGGATCCTTTTCGAAAGATCCTTTTACTAAAGTGAAGTATATGACAAAAGATATACATATATACATATAGTTCCATTATTATAGTATTACTACATTTGTGAAATTAATTATAGAGCATTGTATATCATCAAATTAAACACTCGTAAGGATAATGGCTTGAATTCGTTTAAGGGTTTAGAAGTATTTAGCAAAATTAAGATTAATATGTGTCAAAATTTAATGAAATTAGTATTTTGAATTGTTATTTTTTATTACACTTTTAAGTATATTAATTACACTCATTTAATAAGTATTGATAAATTTATATTTTTATAAATAATTTAAAATTTTATTATTTATAAAATTTTTAAATATAAATTAAATATTAAATATACTTCGTGTTTCCTTTTATGTCATTCCCTCTCAATGCAAGTTGCATATAACATGTCATTCTTAGATATATACTGGAACAATAACATGCTGCTGACATGTGGAACAGAACATATGTATCAACATTCCACACATATAATTTTGAGGATAACCTTAACTTAGCTCAGGAGATAAGATACAAAGAGTTTCGATCTCAAATTTTATCTATGAAGTGAATTGTAAATTAATAAACGTTTTATTTAATTATTTTAAATATAAATAAAATAAAATAAATAATTTAAGTGTGTGAATCAAATAGTTTCAATAAAATAAAAATTATAAATTAGTTCAATAGTTCATAAAAAATATTAAATTAAATATTTAAAAAAAAAAAATTGGAACTCACCTTATTTTAATTTTAACTCTATATTTTTTATAAGAATGTCAAATGGCATATATAATCTTCCAATTCTATGTAAATATTTAATTTAAATTTTAAATATAAAATTTTAAATAATATATAATTAAAATTTATTTCAACATCTTATTATTTTTTATTTCAACATCTTATTCTATGGATGACATAGGTAGTTATTCTTTATCACTCACCATAAAAAGGTGATGAATTTTTAGAACTCGATTTCAAAACCCCTATAATTTTCATTATTTATAAAAATACCAATTAAAACACCTCTAATTAATAATTTATTCAAATTTCCATTAGTATAAATTTATATAATTATTAAATAAAAATATGATTCAAACTCAAATTTGTAACTTTTTTTTTTTTCAAATATACCATTAGGCTTTTCAAAAAAAAAAAAAACCATTAGGTGTTAATAATTTGCACCATCTATGATTCTAACTGAACTTATGGAGACTAAAAGATCGATATATATTGCCCGTTCAATTTGTAGGTACACATGCATGAATTTCCATTTTTATTACAGTTGCATTTCATATCTCTAACTATATTAATTAATTAATGTTTTTTACATTGTCGATTAAAATTCTTGAAAAATATTTACACGTTTTAAATACTATACATCTTAAATTTATATACATTAAATTATTTTTTATTAATAGAGAGATTAGATAATCTAAATATTATCTCATAAGTAGTCCAACCGATAAAAAGTGTGAATATCTAATGGAGTTTGATCCCCCTCCCCCACTCTCTCTTCTTCTTCTTATGGTGGAGAATTAAACCACTTCAACTAAGGTGTTAAAAATAATAATAATCTAAATATTGATGTGTTGTACAATAGCGGGACAATCTTCTCTTTTTAAATCAAGTGAAAATTAATTACTAAGTATATATATATATCGACAGGCTACATAACAAGATACAAATTTTCCCTTTTAAAGAAAGTGAAACTTAATTTCATAAATCAATTATAAAATTTGAACCATTCACTTCATGATATCTTTAGAGATAAATGACTACTAGATCACTATTTCACTAACACATTAACACATTAAATTAGATGAGTATTAATATATATTCAAAAGAAATAGTTTAGTTAGGTAGTATATATATATCAATTAGGATTCTATTTTTTTATATAAATATTTTGAAAATTTATTTTGGAATGCTCCAAATTAATGTGTGGGAGTACAACCTTAAAATTGTTCAAAAAGGGAGATAATACTGCATAAAAAAAAAACTATTAAACAATTAAGTGTGCATCAATACTTTGATAGTTAATTAAATTAAAATATTTAAGTTAAAAGTTTATTTATTTGTTATGGCATGCACAAATAAGTCTTATTTATTATATAGTGGTAACCTACGATAACTATTTAAACTAAACCAGTACTTTGTAAATTCATCAAAGCGATTGACTTATATTGGGCCGAAGCTAAAGAATATGTAAGCACAAAAGGAAAATGACCTTCTTTACTACAATTTTAAAATTTGATTCAATAAATAAGATGACCCACAAATTAAATTCACTTATCAATTAAAATCTGGTGATTTGAGAAACCTTGATTGATAAAGAAGTAAAGCCAACTGCACAACTAGAAATCGACATTTGTTAATGGGCCTATACATAATTTAATGAGAATTCTGCAAAATGAAGAGAAGACTGGTGGGTATACCCAAAAAATGAAGAAGCGTTAACCAAACAAAAATTGCAGAATTAAGTTACTAAACTACAAACCTAGGAAATGTAAATACCTTAAACTAGAAAATGATAATTAAATAATTTTGATTATGGCCTTGGAACTGCTGCCTCCATTCCTAATAGGCTATATAAAATGTGCAGGTACAATAAGGGAATAGCATAGTATCCAACATTAATCTTTGGTCGTATATATACTATATAGTTTCACCATAGATTCTTTACTTTTTTTCTCACTCGTTGGCTTTTAGCTAGTCCTAAATAATCAAATGTATGCGTATGTGTCTATACATATTTGTCAATGAAATTCTAAAACTCAGGTGTTTGAAAGTCAGACATTAAAAATGAATAATTATATATGTGTATATACATATATATAATTATTCATTTTTATTGTCCGACTTTCAAACACCTGAGTTTTAGAATTTCATTGACAATTAATTGGCACAGAGGATATTAGCTTGAAAAAATATGGCAATTGCCTCTGCGACTATTACTCTTTTAGACTGGTTGGTTTACGGAACCTTTTTTTTTTTTTTGGTTTATCTCTACTTTATATTCGTGAACCATCTAACAGTCATCTTCTTAATAGTAATTTGTACTTTTCTCTCAATTCAACCTTGCATTTACGCTATCTTGAAACATGCACTTATTAAATAACATTTCATTATTAACTTGTAATCAATATATAGCCTTCTTCCTAGCTTGCAACATTATCATCTATCCAGCAAAAGAGAGAGTCATTTCTTTTTTCATAAGCAAACTTCATTTTTCTACTGAGGAGAGTAAAAACAGTTAGGTCTTACTTGGTTAGAAGTAATGGGTCTTGTAATGGAATGCTCATTATATTCTATAGTTCATTATCATACTTGGTAGATGATTTTTTTTGTTCCAGCGTAATGGACATTACAGAGAAAATTCCCATTACTTTCAAAATTGTATTTGACATTCCATAAAAATTCTGTGTATTTCTCATTACAATACATTATTTATTTTAATTTTTTTATTATTTTATTTGTTACTATTCATCTTTTTTTTTTCTCTTATTTTTTATACTCTTTTTTTCTTTTTCTATTTTTTCTTTATTTGTTCATCTCATTTTTTTTTATCTTTTTTTTTTCTTTATTTTTTCCCATTTCTTTTTTTTTTATTTTATTTTCTCTTTTTGATGTGACCATTGTAATGTAAATATTTTTTTTTTAAGATTATCATTGATAAAATTTTTTTTTAAAAATTTATTACATTACATTACATGAAAATAGTATAACCAAGTATAAGAATGTAATACTCATTACATTACATTTGTTTTAAAGTTCATGTAACCAAGTATGATAATAGAATGATAAATACATTTCATTTCATTACATTCTCAATTTTATTACTTTACTAATTACATTTCATTCC
>CATIWO010401353.1:0-13543 GCA_949673435.1 Macaranga tanarius
GATAAAATAAAACTCTAGATAATTATTTCTAATTTAATCTATAAAACTAAAAATAAAAATTCTAGATAATTATATAATTATCTCTAATTAGATAAATATATAATTATTTTTAATTAACTAATTATCCTAAAAAGAAAATCAAATTAAATGTTGTCCTCATCAGATAGCCTTTGTACATCCTAGACAGCACCCTCATGCAAATGTTTATTTTTGGCAAACCACAACCTCTACAGAATAATGATAATCTATGTAAATTGATTGGTGTCTAGCTGAGAATGTTGATGCCAAAACCAATCTTGAAAAGACATTATAAAAACTAATTAGTAACTAAACCAAGAGTTAAACCAAGCCAGACACATCTTGCAAAAGGGTAGCTTGAAAATAGATGATGAAGTGTCTCCAATCCTTCAAAATGAATGCATGGAGTTGTGTTTATTCCCAGATTAAAAGCTCATGGATAACCAAAGCATGCATGATTTAACACTTTCCAAATAAAATGTTGAACTTTAGGAGGCAAATTTAATGTTAGTAGTGTTGTATATATGTGTTGTATTTTTAGAAAGCCAAAAATTAAAATGTCCCACATTGCTTGTTTATAAGGTTTTTTACTAGTTTATTATCAAATGTACATTCTTAAGCTTGTAAAGAGCCAGGGGAAAAGAATGGGTTCACACACACAAAAAAATCAGACCGAAAGCCTGAGTTTAGTGTCTAGTCCATGCTTCCTTTTACTGTTTTAATTATTTTATTTTTATTTTTCAATTTTAAATTTAAAATGAAATTCAATTTTTCATTTTTTGCTAACACCTTATCTGGAAAGATAAGAATTTTGACTTGTTAAAATATCTTATATCTTTCCCACATTTTTACCAACTAATGAATCACTATCCACGATCTTCTCCACTACCTGCACTCTCTTTTTAAACTAGTCTTTTTATTTTTGAATTTCAAATTTAAAATTAAATTCAATTTTTCAATTTTTGCTAACACCTTATCTAGAAAGATAAGAATTTTGACTTGTTAAAATATCTTATATCTATCCCACGTTTTTGCCAACTAATGAATCACTATCCCACGATCTTCTCCACTACCTGCACTTTCTTTTTAAACTAGACTGCTAAGTACATCACAGATATCTATCAATTCACTTCTGCTGCTTCCTGCTCCTGATTCATATCAGAAGAGCTTGTTGTATAATTATTTTATTTTTATTTTTATTTTTGAATTTCATTTTAAAATTCAAAATGAATTTCAATTTTTCATTTTTTGCTAACACCTTATCTGGAAAGATAAGAATTTTGACTTGTTAAAATATCTTATCTCTATCCCACATTTTTTCCAACTAATGAATCACTATCCCACGATCTTCTCTACTACTTGCACTTTCTTTTTAAACTAGTCTGATGGGTACATCACATATATCTATCAATTCACTTCTGCTGCTTTCTGCTCTTGATTTATATCAGAAGAGCTCGTTGTATAATTATTTTATTTTTATTTTTGAATTTCAAATTTAAAATGAAATTCAATTTTTCATTTTTTGCTAACACCTTATCTGGAAAGATAAAAAATTTGACTTGTTAAATTATTTTATCTCTATCCCACGTTTTTGCCAACTAATGAATCACTATCCCACGATCTTCTCCACTACTTGCACTTTCTTTTTAAATTATTCTGCTGGGTACATCATAGATATCTATCAATTCATTTCTGCTACTTCCTGCTCCTGATTCATATCAGAAGAGCTTGTAGTATCCTGGGGGATACGCCCTTTCTTTCTTCTCTGTGTTGGGCAAATTATCCTTTAGCCCAGTACTTTTGCACACCTCAAGCTTTTCTGTTGCTTAACTTAAACCAACAATCTAAAAGATAATTATAATAGCAACAGACTACCCTGCTATCAATATCACCTCTAGTTCTTTTTCTAATAGGCCTCTGCCCCCTCTATCTGTACCTACTACTCTACCCCCTCCTGCCATGCCTACTGTTGTGCCCCCTTCTACTACGGCTATTCTTTCACAGCCTGCTTTTGCAAAATTATTTTTTGACGTCTCCAAAATTGAGGTCTTCAACGGAGACAATTTCAAACACTGGTAGGAGTGTATCTTCTTTGTCTTGGATATGCACAGTGTTGCCTTTCCACTAGCAAATCCTAGACCTACTGAATCATCTACTAAACAACTCGAGCTGTGGGTTCATACGAATAAGATTTGCAGACACACCATCCTTAGCACCCTTTCTAATGATCATTTTGATGTTTACTGTGCATACAAGGAAGCCAATCAAATTTGGGATTCAATAACCACTCAATATACTACTGAAGATGTTGGAAAACAAAAATTCATTATTGGAAACTACTACAGGCGGGAGATGTTTAAAAAAAATATTAAGGTGTAGATTAATGAATACTACAAGCTGATTGAGGACTTAAAGGGCGAAAATATCAACCTACAAGAAGAATTTGTGGCTGGACTGCTTATTGAAAAATTGCCTCAATCATGGAGTGATTACAAACAGCAGCTCAAACATAAGCATAAACAATTGACTCTCAATGAATTGGTCAAGCATATTATCATCGAGGATACAAATTGCAAGGAAATCAAAGCTGCCAATTCAAAGGGAATGAATGCCAAAGCAAACTTAATTCACCACAACAAAAGGTATGATAAAAAAAAACTAAGCTCAAAATTTTGATTACAAGGGAAATTGTTTTATTTGTGGAAAGCTAGGTCACCATGCACCTCAATGCAGGAAAAGAGCTAAAAATGACAATCCTCCTAAACCTAAAACTAATCTGGTTGAAGGAGATGATATTATTATTTATGTCATTTCTTAAGCTAATATTGTGGCCAATGTGAATCAATGGGTGGTGGACTTTGGTGCTACCAGGCATATTTGTGCAAATAAAGATGCCTTTTCCTTTTATATACTAGTAGGAGATATAGAAGAACATGTTTATCTTAGTGAATCTCAAACTGCAAGTGTTCTTGAAAAAGGGAGGGTTCTTCTTAAACTCACACTTGGCAAAACCTTAGCTCTCAATGATGTTATTCACATGCCAAATACTAGGGCAAATTTGATTTCTATATCCTTTTTGTTAAAGGTTCGAGTTAAAGTGTCATTTAAATCTGACAAGATTATAATAACAAAAAATAATGTCTTTGTGAGAAAGGGTTACTGTAATCAGGGACTTTTTATACTGAATATTTCTAATGTCATTAATGAAAATGCTAATTCTTTTGCATACTTGATTGATTCTATTGATTTGTGGCATGCTAGATTAGGACATGTGAATGTTAGCTATATTAATAAAATGCAATCACTTGGTATAATTTCTGGTTTAAGTAACACTAAATCTAATAAATGTCAAATATGTACCGAAACTAAAATTGCTAAGAAAACTTATCATTCTGTTTCTAGAGAAATTGATTTATTAAATTTAATTCATTCTGATTTGGGTGATTTAAAACAAACTATGACTTGAGGAGGTAAGAGATATTATATTACTTTTATTGATGATTGTTCTAGATATACTAAGGTTTATTTACTTAGAAATAAAGATGAAGCCTTTGATGTATTTCTTTTGTACAAATCTGAAGTTGAAAATCAACTTAATAAAAAGATTAAAAGAATTAGATATGATAGATGTGGTGAATACATGTCTTTTAATATTTTTATGAAAAAGAAGGAATAATTCATGAAATTACTCCTCCTTATTCACCTGAATCTAATGGTGTTGCTGAAAGAAAAAATAGAACTTTAAAAGAAATGATGAATGCATTGCTTATTAGTTTATCGGCTCCTGATAATCTTTTGGGTGAAGCCCTTCTGTCTGCATGTCACTTGCAAAATAAAATTCCTTATAAGAAAACTGGTAAGACACCTTATGAATTGTGGAAGGGCTGTAGGCCTAATTTTAAATATTTAAAAGTGTGGAGGTATCTTGCTAAGGTTATGATGCCTGACCCTAAGAAAAAAAGGTTAGGTTCAAAAACCTCTGACTGCATGTTTATTGGCTATGCTGAAAATAGTACTACATATAGATTTCTTATTTTGAAAAGTGATGTGCTTGATTGTAATGCAATCATTGAGACAAAAAATGCTGAATTTTTCTAGCATATTTTTCCATTAAAAACTGATGTTATTTCTCATGCACCGACTAAAAATATTATTTAGAACTCTTCTGAAGAGTTGAGAAGCAGCAAAAGATGAAGACAATAAACTACTTTTGGAAATGATTTTTACACCTATCTTGTTGAAAATGATCATTTAAATTATTCTGATGCTATTTCTTCTTCTGATTCTTTATTTTGGAAAGAAGCAATTAAAACTGAAATTGATTCTATTAAACAAAATAAAACTTGGGTTTTAGTTGATTTACCTCCCGGAGCTAAACCTATCAGTTGTAAATGGATTTTTAAAAGGAAATTTAATCCTGATGGATCAATTGAAAAATATAAAGCTAGACTCGTTGCAAAAGGTTTTACTTAAAAATAAAATGTTGATTATTTTGACACGTTTACCCCTATGACTAGAATTTCTTTTATTCGAGTTTTAATTGCTTTAGCTTCTATTTATAAACTTTTTATTCATCAAATGTATATTAAAACAGCATTTTTAAATGGTGATTTAGAAGAAGAAATTTATATGGAATAATCTGAGGGTTATGTGGTTTCTAGTCAAGAAAATAAAGTTTGCAAACTTCTTAAATTTTTGTATAGTTTGAAATAAGCTCCTAAATAATGGCATGAGAAATTTGATCATGTTTTAATGTATAATGGTTTTTCCTCTATTAAAGTTGACAAGTGTGTATACACTAAAGTTGTTGAAAATGAGTGTGTAATTACTTGTTTGTATGTGGCTGACATACTCATTTTTGGTACTAGTCTTGACATAGTACATAAAACAAAATCCGTTCTTACTTCTAAATTTGATATGAAAGACATGGGTGAAGCAAGTGTGATATTAGGTGTTTAAATCGTAAGAAAGAGTGATAGTATAATACTATTATAAAAACATTATATTGAGAAACTTCTTAAGAAGTTTGGGCATTTCGATGTCATTCCTGTGAGTATCCCTTATGATGATAACACTTAATTAATGAAAAATAGAGGAGATCCTATTACACAATTTGAGTATGCTCAAATTATTGGGAGTTTGTTGCACTTGATGAATTTCTCTTGACCTGATATAGCATATGATGTGTGCAGATTGAGTAGATATATGTATAATCCTAACCGAGATCATTAGGTTGCCATAGTCAGGCTAATGAAATATTTGAGAGGAACCATGAATTATGGTATCCTATATAGTGGATTTCCTACTATATTAGAAGGATACAGTGATGCTAACTAGATTTCAGATTCAGATAAGACAAAATCCACTAATGGTTATGTATTCACTCTTAGTGGTGGTGTCGTCACTTGGGAATCAGCTAAACAAATAATTATTGCTAAATTTACTATAGAGTCAGAGTTTATAGCTCTGGAATTAGTTGGTAATGAGGCCAAATGGTTGACAAACTTCTTGGTAAGTATTCTATTAGGCATGAAACCAACACCATCAGTATTTATGCACTATGATTGCCGAGCGGTAATAGCCATTGCGAAGAATAAGACTTTCAATGGTAAAAATAAGCACATTCGCCTGAGACATAATGTGATTAAGTAGCTACAAAGGATGGAATTATGCCCATTGATTATGTTAAGTCAGAAGTAAATTTGGTCGATCCTCTAACTAAACCATCGGGTAGAAAATTAATTCTTAAAATATTAAGGGGAATGGGACTTCAACCAATTTAAGGATTAACCTTGATGGTAACCCAACTTTTATGATTGGAGATCCTATGAATAAGGCTCATATGAATAATAATAAGTTATAGGTTTAGTCCTGCTAGCACTATTAATTTTGTCAATTCCTATGGTGTGAGTTATGCTAGAATGTAATTCAAGTGAGGATGAGCCAATATCTCTTAGTGATTTTCATATTCCTTACGGATGGTATATATAATTGCAATATATACTTGATGAAATCACATATATGAGTGTGAAGTGGGGCCGCTTCTATGAGATTATTGGCAATGTATGGTATATAGTTAAGGATTTTGAAATGTTTAAAAATGACAACCACATTTTTAGATGATTTCCTCGTCACCAAAATGTGTAAATATTAAAATCATATTATTCAACTCCTGAAGCTTAAACACCGAAATCTCCTAGACTCTTGACATTTTCTATCGAGTTAAATGCTGCTGATGTTAGTTGTGCTTCATTTGAACAGTGTTGGTGGTGCTTCATTTGAATGGTCAATTGGAGTTAAAAAAAACTGAAAAAGAATAATTGATGAACAAATGGCAGTTGCCATTAATAGCCTTAAAAAAGAAAAATGACAGATTATAGAGATGTTGAAAAGTCAAGCTTGGAAAGGCAGGAACATTTGGAAATGGTAAAGCAGAAATTTGGCCCTAAAAAAAGAGAAACTAGAATATCAAATTTTATTTCAAAACTTGAATTCTATTAATGATCCAAGACTTCATGTACTTGTTGTATTTGAACAAGATAGAATTTATTGGAAAAGAGCTCAACGATAATAACATTAACTACCACCACCACTTCTTGTATCTAAGAGTGTGTAAAACCCAATCGCCCCAAAAATTCAAATGGAACCGAGCCCAGTTCGGCTCAGTTCTCAATTCTATGGAACCGAGCCCAGTTCGGCTCAGTTCTCAATTCTATCATTTGTAAATTTTTAATCGGAACTGACCCAATCCGAATAATATTATTTTATATACCAATATAACTAGAATATATCACTTACAAGGTCTAGCAAATTAGCGAGCGGCTTTGCATTTGGGAGTGGACATTATGAGTTCAACTCTCAAACTTATCAACCTTTTTTTTCGTAAGTTTTGAAAGAAAATCAAAGAAGAAATAAGGGTAATTTTCACTCCCAGCCTTATCAACCTTTATTTTTTTGTAAGTTTTGAAAGAAAATCAAAGAAGAAATAAAGGTAATTTATACTCACAGTCCCTAACATTTGACCTATGTACCATCATCATCCCAAACTTTCAATTTGTAACATAAAACTCCTAAAATTTTAATTTAGATACCACAAAAGTCATTATTATTGTTTTTCGGCATTAAACTCACTAGTATGTTGATGTGGCTTCTCAATTTTACACCTCATTGTACCACATCAATACTTTTTATCTTCTTCTCAAATTTTTTTTTATTTTCTTTTTTTTCTACAACCATCTTAAATTTTTTATTTTTGATTACTTTTCTTCATTCTTTTTTTTGTCTTTTTTCTTATTTAATTTTTTCTTCTCTTTCTTTCAACTCCTAAAAAAGTTTAAAATCTATATTTGTTGGTTGGTTCATATCAAATTCTCAGTACCACGACCGTCTCGCTCTGCCTCCTTCTCTCTGTTTTCTCTCTTCCTAGCGCCGCCACCACCGCCAGCTCTTTGTCTCCTCGATCTCTCGCCTTCAGCAACTATAGTTTTTTGCAACAATAAAAAGAGTGAGAGTAAATTGGGGAATAGCAATATCACACAAAAAAAATTTGTTTAGAAAAAATTTGTAGTCTCTTCTTTGTTGTTGCTTTTTTCTTTTTTGGAAGGTGGAAGAAGAAAAGAGAAAATAAGAGACAAGTATAAAGTGTGTCAAGAAGGAGGCTCTCTTCCTTTATCATTTATTTTAGTTTCTCTAGTTTTGAATTTTAGACCAGGTCTCTAAAAATTCAAAGATTTGGTGTGAGACCCGCAATATGTGGCCTCAAACAAACCCATACACGTGTCCCAAAAAAATTCATTAAAATTCTTTCAAGGATAATAATACATGTCATGCACAATCATTACTAAACATACAATTACATACATACAAGCAAGTGAAACAATTGAATAATAAAATTTTTTTATAGGTCTGCGCTAGGAGACTGGCGGTCGCCAGTGGCTGAAGACAGCCAGGGGGACTGGCGCTTGCCAGTCACTGACGCCCGCCAGTGGCTGGTGGCAACCCTTCCCCTGCTCTAGCCGAAACCTGCTAAAATGAACCTCTAATAATAATGCACACACAAAACATGCTTCATAAACATTACCACATCCTGTATTTCATAAATACTCAACCAAATAACATACATAAGGTTGGTAAATATACAACCATATACATAAACTTCACAATTCCCACATATATATATCATAACCCTTTTGTTCAATGCACATCACATAGTGCAACCTCCACACAACCATTAAAAAATGTCCAAATGCTCATAATACATTATAAAATGCAAATGGTGCATGAAAAATGACAATGGAAATTGATTCACCAAGCACACATCGAGCCTCCAGAAATCACAAGCTAAGCAAGCATCAAGCTCTTACTAACTATCTCCCGAAAAATAGTTGCAAAAGGGGTGATCTTGTGACTCAATAAGCAATTACTAATATAACTATATATATATATATCACTTCTCAAGAACTAATTTAGTGATATATATATAACAAGAATCTTATAGATTAAGTTCAAACATGAATTATACCTTAATTCCAACACATACCAAAAACATGCACAACATATACCAAACATATACTAAACATATACACTACATGTACTAAATATGTACACCACATATACTGAATATATACATAACATGTACCAAATATGTACACAACATATACTAAACATATACACAACATGTACTAAATATGTACACCACATATCAATTAGATGAACATTCACATCTCATTTTATGATTCCAAAACTCATCCATTTATATCACGTATCATAATTTAGTATTCGACTGGAACCATCTTATATGCGCATTTCTCACAAGTGGTCACATACTGAGACTATCTGCCCAGCTCAGTCCCAGTCTCATATCCTCACATATATATCATTGGATAGTTATACGCCCGGCTCAGCTTGCACATCTCATAATTCATCTTTTTCTCATGTGACCACTACTGAAACTATCCACCCGGCTCAGTTCCAGATTTCACAATCAGTGGAGCTATCAGCCCGGCTCAGTCCCATTATCACACATTTTCTTCACCAACATGCAATCGATTCTCATTCTTATGCACATCACATTTTAATAGCCATATCTCACTGTACATCATATTCAATCACAATTCAACATTTTCACAATCCATGTGTTTATTCATATCACATCCTAATAACTTGCTCAATTTATTCATAGTAATATATTTTTCATATTCACTTCACACCTTATTCAATCATTTAATTCAACACAACACAACATTCTCACAATATATATACATACTATGTATATATCACACTCATCACATACTTGTCAAATCATTCAATCATTTATAGTAATATAGTTCTTATATTTAAGAGATTCAATATATATATATATATATATATATATATATATATATTATATTAATAATCACTTACAAGTGCTTCAACTCCTTCAAAAGTAAAGCTCTCCTAGAGAGTAGCCTCTAATATTCTTGTTACTCCCTATACATAATTATGAATCAATACCACAGAGCAAACATGACACTTGCACCAAACACACAAGATGCAACTAGGTGTAACTACATACTCAAAGTTCAATGTATCCAAATAATTCACACATATGTCCAAAAATTATAAAAATAATATTAAAGCTAGAAATATGAGTCTACTTCAAATTTCAATTAGAATTACTTAAATCAGACATGTATGGAATTAATTATGAATTTTTGAACAAATCTAGGAAAAATAGAGTTGAAAAGTTAAGCAAGAAAATGTCAGGCCAAATCAGATAGTCTTAATAGCAAAATCAGCATAGGGCTAAAACACAAACATTGTAGAGAACACTCTGAAGTTTCCAGAGCATCAAATTTTGCTCAAATCAGAGCATTATAACTCCATATATGATCAAAACAACAAGACTAATGGACATGAAAAATAGAACCCAAATTCCATAACAACTAAATCTAACTCTATTAACCAAAAATAAATATAAGACTTGCCAAATTGATGCTTCTAAAAGCTACTAGATCTTCTAAAGCTCCCTAAAATTCTTGTTAGATGTGTAGAGAATTATCAAAATCTCTCAATATTCCCTCTTCTTCTTCTTACACCAAATTCTCTATACAACACTCCCATACAAACATATATATACACTCACAAATAAATCCACCAATCACAAACTATTAAATGCCCCCTTAGGTATCCTCTAATAAAAATGTATAATTATCACTTAATATAATAATACCAATAATCTAGATAAATATCAATAAATATCACCACATTATCTCTACACCCCCCTTAATGAACTTGGATTATTATATAATAATCCACAACTTCCAATTGTGATAAATAGGTCCAAACTTACCTTACAATTAGGTCCTTCTCTACCAACATACACATGCTCCACTTAGTTATAATCCATAACTCTACTCCTCATAATATGAAAATAATATGTATGAACAATGCATCTAAAAATACGGGTGTTACAATTCTCCCCTCCTTATAAAAATTTTGTCCTCAAAATTTATTACTTACTACTTCTACTTCTAGGAAACAAGTACGGATACTTCTATCTCATCGTTTCTTGTACTTTCCATGTTGCTTCTCTTGGAGAATGATGACTCCAATTTACCTTCACTATTGGTATTTCCTTATTTCTCAATTTCTTCACCTTTCGATCCAAAATTTCCATTGGCTCTTCTACATAAGTTAGTATCTCAAAAACTTCTATCTCTGGCTCGCGTACGATGTGACTTGGGTCGGATCAGTATCTCCGTAGTATTGACACATGAAATACATTATGTATAGAATAGGGTTATTTGCAAAAAAACAAAACATGACCTTTAGCGATTTTAGCGATTTAATCATATCTTTTTAAACTTGGCAAAATAAAACACCAACTTATAAATCTTGGCAACTCGGAACACCGATAGAAATTCCAGCTACCACGTCAGATTGTAATCACTGGAATTTCAACCAGTATTTCGAGTTGCCAAGATTTATAAGCTGGTATTTTATTTTACCAAACTTGAAAAGATGTGATTAAAACGTTAAAATCACGAAAGTCATGATTTTATTTGCAAATAACCCATAAATATAATTCTAAAGTAATTGCATTAATTTAGTTGCTCTGTGAAATAATTTGTGTATGTCAGTCCGAGCATCATTTTAAGCAGAACAACTAATGACTTCGATAACCTGCAGATATATTCTGAGCTCTAACCCAAAACACTTTTTATGAAAGTGTATAAAAGCTTAAATTTCAAAATCAAATATCAAGAGAAACAATTCACATATATATATATAACTCAATTTGAAAGTAAAGTCTCAAATTAAATGTTTATATATAGGTAAATAGACGTTAAGAAAGGCGTGTCTTTGTTATAGGAGCTATCTCCGAGTACTAGAGATATCAAATAAAAAAATAAAAGTTAATTATTATTTGATTTTGCTGGTATAATAATAGGATAGGATTTTATAAAAAAATGGGTGTTGAATGGACTTCTGTTATCGGCATTTAAGAGAATAATTTCTGAATTGAAAAACATTATTGAAGTTTAATGATTAAACTATAAACTCATTAAAAAATAATAAATCAGTCCATTAAATATAGCATGAACACTACTTCTCAAAAAATAGTTTGTCTATAATTATGATTTCAATATATATATAAATATACATGTTAATATATATATTAAGTTGACAGCTAGCTATAATCTGTGGAAGATCCCATTTCGTGGCCTTGGTAAGGAAGAAAAGTCATCACTTCCAAATTTATAGAGTATACAGTAATCACTCATCATGAGTATCATAAGTAGCTAGTGAAATTTATGAGTATAAGATAATTATTATTAATTAAATAGATTAGTTACTAAATTTGGATTTAAGCTTACAAATAAATCTGATGCAAGTAGCTGTTAGAGACGTTGATGACTCAAACAACTTTTTCAGCATATATAGATAGTATTAAAGATAATTTAGATTACTATAAATCTTTATCATGCATTTCACATCCCATAACATTTTATTTTCTTCATCATTGACCGTGCTATGTATAAATAAATGACATATATATAAGCTAGCTATCATAGAATAATAAATAATAACAAAATTAATTTTTATTTGTAATTTTTGATTAGCAAAAAGAAATTATATAAGATAAATTAATTTTTTAATAAAAATATTTTTAACTAATGCCATCAATTGAAATAGTATTTTGTTAGTGTAGAAATGGTTGCACTATATCGTATATAATTTTATTTGATTTAAAAAAAATTATGTCATGTATAATTTATAGTTTTATATAATTTTTTTAATAATGCTTGATACATTTTGTTTAATTAGGTGGATTATTGTTATTATTTTTGAATAAGTTGGCTGATATAATTTATATATAGAAACAAAATTAATTGACTGAATATTTTCCAAGATACGATGCCTATATTCTAAATATTCCATGGCCGACTTTACAGTCAATGTTCTATTTCTACATATACGTACGCAGACAAGTAATCTAATCTCTTGTTTATCAAGTAATGTATAAACAAATAATAATTAATTATGTATAATTATTATTTAATTTAAAAAAATTACGTCATGTGTATATTTTTTATATAATTTTTTAAAAAAATTTCATGATGCTTGATAAATTCTTCTTATTAAGCTGGATTTTTTTTTTTTTTTTGAGTAAGTTGGCTAATAATTTATATATAGAAACAAATTTAATTGAGTGAATATTTTGAAAGATACGATGCCCATATCCTAAAAATTCCATTGCCGACTTTAAGGTCAAGTTTTATTTATACATATACGTATACGTAGATAAATAACCTAATCTCTTGTTTCTACAGTACTCTACAATCAAATAATGATTCATCATGTTCATATGCATGAAAGTGATTAAAATAATTACGTATTTTTAACACGTAATCAAATATTCCAGCGATCAACACGATGCGCCATGCATCTGTGGTATAAAATTAATTAATTAATTAATTATAATTTATTAATATTTAGCAATATTTGTCATCTTTGTCAGAGTAAGATGTGTTATATATAACAAATTGAACATAATTATTATTGGAGAACATGTGAGAGACAAAAGCTTAAGACAATGGACAATTTTCATGAAGTTGCGTCAAACTCTTAGCTAATTACAACTATTGTTTCTTGTAATATAATACACAAATATAAAATATCATTTTTTAAACCAACTTTATTGTATCATTGTCATATATATGTATTTGCAACGAAATTCGTATGTTAATTGAGATTCGTTATAAATACATCAATTAGTAGATTAAAAATTAATTATTTAAAAAATTGATATTTAATTTTGTTTGAAAATTAACTTGTTTGCTCTAAAGCATGTGAAAATTGAATAAAAATGTTTTTTTTCATTTAATACTAAAAAATAGTATGAAAATAAAAATATTTTTAATACTGAAAATGATTTCTTTTTTCCTTTCTCCTATGATAGTGTTTAATATTCTTGTATAACTATATCATAAAAAATCACTTCTTCTTAAAGTTATATTAAGATTCAGAATTTAAATTTTAA
>CATIWO010401366.1:0-10594 GCA_949673435.1 Macaranga tanarius
TTAGTATCAACAATAATGGAGTCCATTAAGGTTAAATAAAAGTTCTCAAGTTATAAAAAGAAAAAATTACCAGATATGCCCTAATTACTATTTTAAAAACAAAAAATTTCATTTTTTAATTTATTACCGTCATGCCTTTGTGTCTTGTTTTTTTGTTCATTTCTTTCTTTTGGTTTTTTTTTTCTATTTTTTTTATTTTATTTTCTTCTTATTTTTTTCTTTTCTCTTTTTTTCTTTATTTTTTTATTTTTAATTTTTCTCCTACTTTTCTTTTTTTTTTCTTTCTTTCTCTGTTTTTTAATTTTATTTTTTCCTTATTTTTTTCATCCTCTCTTTCTTTTTTCATTTGACTCTTTTTTTTTTCCTTATTTTGTTCGCTACCTCTTTTTTTGCCTTTTTCTTTCTTTTTTTTTCAATGAAGCATTAGCCAATATTATTAACTCTATATCTGCATATTTTTAGAGGATTGTAGTAAAAGTCTTATCACATAAATTTTCAGACATCTTATAATTTTTAATTTTTTAATTAATATATATTTGTACTTTATATTTATATCTATATATGATTAATGAAAATATAATATGGGATATGATATATAATTTAATTACAAATATTACTTGATATTGGTGATTTTTAAATTATTGACTTTTGATCATGAGCTCTCATTGTAGGACTTTTTACTTGCAACAGTGACATATAAATATTTATGTTTTATTTTTTAAAAAAATTTAAAAATAAAGCAATTTTTTAGGTTCATTAATGATGAATGATGATCTTTTTTCAAACCTACAAACACAAAAGAAAAGCTTGGATGAGCCTAGGATTTTCGATCCGTAGGTTCTCCAATGCTTAAGTCAGAGAAGAGTTATTCAAGATAAGATATTTAAGAGAAATATGAGCCTATATATAGGCATAAGAGGGACATACCTAGTCCTATTCAGATTAGTATCATGTGAGTCCTAATTCATTACCAATTAGATCTCTTTATCCTTATTGATCATTAATTTCGTATGTAGACATAGAGTCCTCTTTGGATTTGGATCCGTGGATATGGGGACATGATATTCTTATATTTATCAGAAGTTCCCCCCAATGGTATCGAATATTTATGTTCGACAAAAATTGATTCTTCATTCCGACTGCTTATTTCAAGCAAAAATTCACGAGTGTCAAGATAATCGTCCTTTATAAATTCCAAGATTCATACCTTTACTGAAGACCCTTTCCAATACTGTGAAACACATTCATTTCTTACAACTTTTGAGAACTCGTTTATTTCTTACATGCATCGGAGCTCAGTAGTTCATTGTTAACTACAGAATAACGTTCATATTTTATAAGCATAAGTGCTTTATTGAACTCGTTCGAGCCTTTTATAAAGACTCATTTAGGTATAAGAGACTCGTACGAGCGTGTTGTACGAGTGTCATGCATTAATATTCATACCAATGGCTACTTACGATTGACGAGTATTTACGAGTAGTCTTTGTTACAGATGAAAACACAGCATTCGAGTGTCGAGCATTATGCTCGTATTTATTGTTCTGCAGCCTTTGAATTGAAGATGAATGTTATCCATGACTCATGTCGAAATTTGTATTATTACGTACGTATCCTCTTGGGACTTTCAAGAGTTCCCCCCAAATAGTGTCAAATATTTATGTTTGAATAGAGTTTATCTCAAGCTCGTAATGTTAAGCAACTTATAAAAGCTTAATACATGATTCTTCTGAAGTTGCTTATTCTTTCGAACGTAGATGTGATTAGACTATTGTATATTCTGATACTCATATGTTGCAATATTCGCTTAATAGGATGCTCGTTTCTTTTGGACATTCACAAACGGATGTTCATAAACTTTGGGTTTTATTTCCATATGACATTTATATATTGCTACATAAGCAATAGAGTTTTTGGCCTTGTGAGGCTTTGAGTGATGGTATCTGAAAACCATCATTTTTTGCCTTACTAATTAAGCAAGCAAGCATACATATTTTTTATGAGACTCTTCTTTGAATGTTGATGTACCCGATGTGTCCAGATTTTGGATTAGACTTGCTAGGGGTGTCAAAATGGGTGATTACATATGAACATGATTCGTCTAACACATAAATTTAGCGAATTAGGGTTGGGGTTAAACGGGTTCGTGTTATAAACGTGTCAACCCATTTATGATACGCTTTAAATCAGGTCGTGTCGCGGGTTGATACATGAACCCGTTATAACCCATTTAATTATACGTGTTATATTGGGTCGTGTCAACCCGACACAGTTGACACTAGCCATTTATTTATGTTTATTTTTATGCTTATTTTAGAATAAGATATGAATTTTACTAGGTTTTATGGAAATTATGGTAATTATTGATATAGTTGTATTACGTAAGTAATTGAATTATGGTTATTATTATAGGTTTTTGTGAAAAATAATATTTTTATATGTGATGAATGTTATATAGGTTAAATGGGTCGTGTCAAATTTTATGACCCACAAAACCCATTTAAATAAACAAATTACTCGTATCGTATTTGTGTAACCCATTTAATTTTCGTGTCGTATTAGGGTTGAAATTTTTGACACGATTAATAAATGGATCGTGTTTGTGTTGACCTTAATCGTATCACCAAAGTGGGTCAACCCGACACGAACACGACCCACCAACCCGTTTTGACACCCCTAAGACTTGCTAATCAAGCGATGTGTAGACCTAACGAGGCACTTGGAGTGTCCAAGTGTTCAGATTATTTTTTATTAATTAAGCAATATATAGGCCTAATAAGGCACTTGGAGTGTCCAAATGTTCAGATTTGATCTTCTGAGTTTTATCAAACTCATTCATTGTCGATGTTGGCTTTGTGGCATTTTATCCATGCTCTGAATTTGTATTTTTTGAGCCTTGAGAGGTTCATTTTTGTGAACCTTAAGAGGTTCATTTTTGTAAAGCTTAAGAGGTTCTTTTTTTGTGAATCTTAAGAGGTTCGTTATTGTGAACCTTGAGAGGTTCATTTATGACCTTAAGAGGTTCGTTTTTGTTTGTGAACCTTGAGAGGTTCATTTTTGACCTTAAGAGGTTTATTTTTATGAACCTTGAGAGGTTCGTTTGTGACTTTAAGAGGTTCATTATTGTGAACCTTGAGAGGTTTATTTATGACCTTAAGAGGTTCATTTTTATTTGTGAACCTTGAGAGGTTCATTTTTTACCTTAAGAGGTTCATTTTTGTGAACCTTGAGAGGTTCGTTTGTGACCTTAAGAGGTTCATTTTTTACCTTAAGAGATTCATTTTCGTTTGTGAACCTTGAGATGTTCGTTTGTGACCTTAAGAGGTTCATTTTTGTGAATCTTGAGAGGTTCATTTGTGACCTTAAGAGGTTCATTTTTTTTTGTGAACCTTGAGAGGTTCATTTTTTTACCTTAAGAGGTTCATTTTTGTGAACCTTGAAAGGTTCGTTTGTGACCTTAAGAGGTTCATTTTTATTTGTGAACCTTGAGAGGTTTGTTTGTGACCTTAAGAGGTTCTTTTTTATGAAGAAAAAGCCTTTTGCCATGAGGGAAATTCATGCCCCAGTTCGTATAGAAAATCCATAAAAGCATAATTTTTACTGCTCTAGCTCATGAGCCATCATTTTTTATCTATAAGAAAATAACATTTGCCTTCTGTGGTAACATGTTGGCATATTAGATCATCCATGATTTTGTAAAATCACATGTATAGTAAATATCTCATAATGTTACATAAGAAATTTATACGAAGATTTATGATATTGCATTGCAAACAGGTGTAATTATTTTAGCCATGATAGGCGGTATCAAATACTAGATGAAAGGCTTATGGTATTTCGCATATAATGGCAGATAACGCCTTCAATTAAAATCAATAATGATTGATGTCATGCAAAATTCAAATATGAGTGAGCTCACTCGATGTATGACTAAAGCATTCATAATTACACTACCGAATTCTCAATTTAGCATTTATAATCACTAGTTGATTATTTTATGATCATAATACATACCTTTATATATATATTGTTTAGGGTAAATGTCCTTTTTTATTTGACTAAACTTAATAGTTTAGAGTGCACATAGCTTATTATAATGTTTAGAGTTTCGAATAAGTAAATGATATAGATAAGCAAGCATATATATAGTTGTGGCTGCCATATTATATTAAATATTGGTGTATATATATATATATATATATAAATGAGCATGGTTCTGCTACTATTAGATGATGCGACTGTGTGCATCCACATGAACATGTATCACATATTATATGAATATATACTTGTAATGAGTTATAATTACTCTATTATGAATTTATCGAGGAAGGAGACTTATCTGTTAATAATGTTGTCGCTGTTGACATTTGGTATGCACCCGACTGGTCCTTTTCTGCCCTTACATAAATCTGAGTGAGAGTCCCGAGTATCAACAGTTGTTTGGATGGTTTACTATTGCAAAAATGATGCTTCAACCACACAGGCTCAACTCATATTTTGTGAACAACTGCTGCATATTTTAGATGTTAATCCAAACTTTATTATGACCTTGAATCCTGAGGGTACACAATTGAAGGTCGCGAGAATGCCGCTTAAAGACATATTTGTCTTATCTCCCCACTTTAAAGGAACTTGGCTTTACTTTTAAGTCATCTTCATATCTGTCGTGAGTCTCCTCTTCATGAAGAGGAGCATGCATCTCGAGAAGAATATTATGAAGAGGTGATTGTTAATCATCCAAAACCTTACAACGCTCACCGAGGAAGGTTTTATCGGTCAGAGGGCTTGTTAAAGTTAGTCCGTATGTCAAAGGAGATTACTTTCTTTATTATAGTTCACCTTCTTTAGCATAGTGTGTACCAAAACAGTGCCACCATGGCAATCATGGTGCAATCCGATAGCGGGGACAAGATGTAACACTCGCCCTAAAAACATACGTAAGTATTACGTATGTAATATATTTTATTCATGCTAGATAGTGGGTTTTAATTAAGTTTGAAATTGTGTTAGAATAATAGAAATGGACTATAGTGTAAGGGCTTGATTGTAGAAATTATAAGTTTAAGGACTAGTTGGGAAGAAGAGTGATTCATTAAGGACTAAAGTGGATATTTGGTAAATAAATATCATAATCTTTAGCTTATCTTCTTCAGCTCCTATGTGGGTGTATATGTGTGTGAGTAAAGAAGAGAGTTGCACCATTTTTAGCTTCCAAAGAGAATTAAGGATTAGAGAGAGAGAGAGAGAGAGAGAGAGAGAGAGAGCTGATTTGGCTGAGAAGTGGGGAGTTTAAGCTGTAATTAGCAACCTCCTAAGTGCAAGAACATCTTTTGGTAAGTGATTTGTGTTTTGAATTGAGTTTTATTGGTTGGATTCTCGGGTAGGAATTACTCTATTTTTCAATCATATTTTACTTACCATATCTTGAGTTTTACAACTCTAATTTAAGCATGGTTTAATGTTCTGGAAATCTCAGAGAGTCTTCTACATTTTTTATATTATGAGCTTGGCTTTATTTTACTATTAAGCTTGCCATATTAGGTCGAACATTTCAGAGCTCATAGTGATGCTCTGTTTTGCTCTATTTTAGCCAAATGGATTCTAAAATCCATAATTAATTTCACACACAACCAAATTGAGTAATTCCAATTGGAATTTGAAGAAGACTTAAAACTCTAGCTTTGGTAGCAATTTGGGGGTTTTTGGATTAGTGTGTGTAACTTTAGGATTATTTTAAATTAGGAGCATTTAGTTGCACTTTATGGTATTTTAAGTGAATTGCTATGTTTAAGTATTAAATTAGTATGTGATGATGTTTAGGATCTGAAAGAGGAAGTTGGAACCCTACTCAATAGGGAAAGCTTTGCTTGGTGAAGGAGTTGAAGTTTTTAGGTAAGTAATTATTAATTTAATGCTTACATGTATTCATTCTTCAAGTAACTATAGTAATTTAACTATGTTAAATTGTGTATATCATTTAAATGATAAGATTGATGGATATGAATGTTATGTTGTAAGAAAGATAGATGAATTTATGACTATTTTAATGTGAGATCTTGGAATGGTTAATTGAGTATGTATTGTGAATGTTGGTACTTATAATGTGCAAGTCACTTGGTGTGGTATAATGAATATATATATTGTGGCAAGAATAAGATATATAAGACCATGAATTGTGATTTTTCCATGTTGTTGGAAATGAAATGATTATTGAATTATGATGATGAAATACATAAGCATATCAAGTGTGAGGTATGAATTGAAATATGCACATTGTGAGGTATGTGAGTAAAATGTGTGTGTGGAGATTGAGCTCCATGATCTGAGACTGAGCTGGGCAGAGAGTCTCAGATGTAGCCATTCATGTGATTATATATACGTGTGAGATTTGAGACTGAGCTGGGTATAGAGTCTCAGGAATGGCCACTAATGATATAAAAATGTAAAAAATATGAATTTTGTGAGGAATAAAGCAAATGTGTACTTCGTGTGTGAACGTGTGAGAATAATGTCGGCCAGATCACTAACTTGCATAACATGCATTATGCATTTGTTATATATATGTTGAATGTGAGTTGTGGTTTCTTGACTTGATGTGATTTAGTGTATATATTACACTAATAAGTGAGTTGTGATGTTTAGATATGTTTATGGATAATTGAAATGTTGTGATTAAGAGGGTTATTTGAAATGATGAGAATTGGTCTATATGAGGCACCATAAAATGGTGCATTATGTATATATATGCATATATTGAAAGTGGATTGAATGTAAATGATTGATATTATGTGTTAATGGATAGTTGGTGTGGATTAGTGTGTTTAGCATGTATTGTTGTAGCTTGAATTGAGTTACATTCATATGCTTTGACATTACTAGTCACTTCAAGGGTATTTTTATTAATACATATAAATGAATTAAGTCCATGTATATTCATAAAAGTTGTATCCCTCTGAATTATCTTTCCGTAGCTTCTTGAATCACTCAAATCCGAGTTCGGTAGAGGGAGTTATGGCTGAAAGAGTGTAGCATGGTCTGAAGGGTCGAGTCAGGCAAGCTTTCTACGAGCCCGTACCGAGTCATACCTGAGAGTCATGGTGTCGACTCGGTGCTGACTTGGCACGAGTCAGTCTTCTTTTGTGCACTGTTTTCTTCGTATTTTGACCATAACTTAAGCTGTAGACCTCCAAATGAGGCGTGGTTTGATATTACAGAAACCTTAAAGAGTCCTCTACAAGTTCCAAGTTTTAAGATTGGCTAGAATCTATTTTTAAGATTCTCGAATTGAGCTTGATATTTTAATGCTCACTTACACTTTTGTCATTTGGACTCCCATGCGCAGTCTAAATATTAAATTCTTGTAAGTTGATGTGTTATAATGTATTCTATGTATTTTTCTTAATTAGTTCTTGAGAAGAACTATATGTATGGTTGTATTAATAATTGCTTATTGACTCGCAAGCTCATTCCTTTGCAATTATAGTTTTTTCAGGTTAGTTAGCCTAGTTTGAAGAGTTGCTTGGTAATAAGCTTAAAGTGTGTTCCGTGTGAGCTCAGGTGGGTTAAGGGCAGGTTTGGTGTCGACATCTCCATCCTCATGATCATCATCATCATCACATTCAAGTATTTTATTTTTAAGCAATGGATTTATTTTAATAACAAGTTATATATGTACACTAAGGTACAATGTGTATTAAACAAGAGTTTTTGGTATAAATGTATATCTCTTTTGAAAAAAAAATATTTGTGTCACGTGTTGTTATGTTATTGAAACACTTATATATAGTACCTAGAGGGTGCTACATTAAGTGGTATTGATGAGTGTGAAAAATACTTGTTTTAAGCACTCTATTTTATTGCATATTAGGTTTAGTAGTTGCATGTTTAGTTAGTTTTTAGTTAATTTAGTTAGTTTTGTTATTTTATTTTAATTATTAGGATTTATTTATTTTTAGATAATTTCTTTTGAGTTTTATTTTGTAGGATGCATTGGGATGAAGATTGAATCAATCCTTGAAGTTTGGATGGGCTAAGGACTCAGGCAAAGGAGTTATCTACGTTGGGATTGTGCATGGCCATGCTTAATTGATGCATGGCCGTGCCTGAAACTTAATTGTGACATGTTATAGGGGTGCACGGCCGTGCCAAAATCGTGAACGGCCGTGCATGACTAAAGGATCAACATCATGTAATTTCTTGCGTAGCTATGCCATTTTCTTGCGCACCCATGTCTGACTGATGTGGCAGCCAACAAGATGATAGTTTTCAGCTAAAATTTAGATAGAAAGGAACTTATCTCTTAGTTTTTTATTAGATAGAGTTTGAAATGGGTTAGATTACCTTTTTCACTAGGTGTCTTGGTCTATAAATAGAACCATTTCATTTTCATTAAGGGGTTGTTCCAATTTTTAATTATTATTCTTGCTTTGGGTTGTTCTTGTTTTTGTTCTAGTTTTTAGTTCTTATTCTTATTTTAGGTTGTTCTTGTTTTAGATTCTACTCTAGTTCTTATTTTCTATTTTACTACATAATACATTTCCATTTCATTTTGTTTAGTTCATAGTAGAGGAGATACTTGGCTTGAAGTTAGAAGGGCAAGGCTTCCTAATATAATTTGGAAGGGGGTTTTTCTTATATCACTATTTTATTTAATTGTTATTATATTCATAATGGTTTTCATTTCTTCTTTGTTTTCTTTTATTCTTAACATGAGTAGCTAGATCCTTTTTAGGGTTCTTATTCTGAATTAATCATATACTTATTGTGATTATGTTAGGTTGCTAGATCTAATTCAATTGTTGTTGTTGTGCTTAATGTTGTTTTAGGACTGATCAACCTAAAATTGAATTGACACTATAGGCTTAGTCGAGAGATAGGTTCTATAGGATTAGGAAATGATATATTGATTGCTTAGCTAGTTGGGAGACAGTTAAGTAGATTAATATTGATTAATGGTTGTGTTTAAAATTAGAATTAAAAGGTATTAGGTTGGTGAGAGCCAGTGAACTTAGTATTAATTAATCCCTAATTAATTATAGGTTTATCTGAGAGAAAAATCTATAGTTTCTAAGATCCCTTCAAAATAAATTAAAACCAGTATAGACCTAGTTAGGTAATCAATCCTTTGAAATGGTCCAATTGAGAATAATAACCTAGCTTTTAAACTTTGCATTGAATTTGCATTTTTACCTTTCTTAATCTAGTTTTGTTTCTTGAAATTCCAAACTTAATTTTGTTGTCTAAACAAATAATATAGTTAGTATTGCAGTATTCAATCTACAATCTCTGTGGGATGATATCTTTATTTACTACTTGATACAATTATGTACGCTTGCAGATTTTGTATACATCAAATTTTTGGCGCCGTTGCCGGGGATTGGCGAAGAATTGATATTGTTAAGAAAATTGTGTTGCTTGATTTAGACGTTATTTTTAATTTTTAATTTTGGTTCTAATTGTGGTATTGCAAGAATTTGTGTTGGTTGATGCATATCACATAAAGTGTAAGCAAACAAGGACTTGAGTTGATACTATTTGATTTGGAGTTAGAGAAGACAGTTCGTGAGAAAAAGAAATAAACAATCATATCTCGATAATCACCAAGTAAAATGGACTTAGGAGATGATGCAAGGAATGACCCGCCGAGGCAATAAGTTCTTCAAAATCCTCAGAATGGTCAAAGAACCATGCGAGATTTTGTGAGTCCTAATGTGCAAGGTGATCAAACACCAATTGTAAGGCCAGCAGTAGCAGCAAACAACTTTGAAATCAAACCGGCAATGATCCAAATGATCTAAAACTCACCATTCAATGGGCTACCATATGAGAATCCATTTGGTCATATGTCTAGATTCTTGAAGTACTATTCTACCTTCAAGATGAATGGAGTATAACCTGATGCAATCCAGTTGATTCTCTTTCTATTTTCCCTAATGGATAGAGCAAAGAGATGGTTTAAAAGTTTGCCACCCAACTCCATCAACACTTGGCAAGAGCTTTATACAGCTTTCTTCAACAAATACTTACCATCTGCAAAGGTGTTGAGCATTAGAAATGAGATTAACTCTTTCTTCCAAAGAGATGATGAAACGTTCTATGAGTGTTGGAAAAGATTCAAAGACATTCAGAAGCAGTGCCCACCTCAATTGGTTCCTATATGGGACTTGGTGCAATCATTCTACAAAGGAGTCAATCATACGGTTAGAGTCAACATTGATGCAGTAGCTGGAGGTACTATCATGTCAAAGACACCACGCCTTGGATCTCTTTGAAGAACTAGCAAATACACAAAGTTTGTGGTCTAATGAAAGGACCATTACAAAGAAAGCTAGAGCCATAGTAGTGGACAGTTTAACCATATTGAATGCAAAGCTTGATGCTCTAACAAAAAGGATGGACAAAGTGAATGTTAATGCAGTATCTATATTTCCATCCTTATGTGAACTATGTCAAGAAGGCCATCCTACCATAGAATGTCAAATGATACAAGGGATGACTACAGAGGGAGTCAACTATGTGGGCAACTTTAAAGGACCTTAAAACCAAGTCTATGGAAATACCTACAATCCAAGTTGGAGGAATCATCCAAACTTCT
>CATIWO010401435.1:0-15339 GCA_949673435.1 Macaranga tanarius
TGTTATTCTTCATGCTTCAAGACATTTCAAACTTGTTTTATTATTTTGCTCTTTTGTTTATTGCATTGGATGACCGTAATATTTGGATTTTTTTACTTTATGTATTGGAGGATGACTGGAATACTTTTAGATCTTAGATGATTTTAATACTTTTCATGCATTGCTACTTATTTAATATATGCTTATTTAATGTTGATTTTATGTTTTAAAGTGTATTCTCTTTATATTATTGTTATATCCAAATTTTTTTAGGTACAAACGAGCTCACAAACGAGCTCAAAATGAGCTCACAAACGAGCTCAAAATGAGCTAACAAACGAGCTCCCAAACGAGCTCTTATCGAGCTCATAAACGAGCCTTTAAACGATCAAACAAACGAGCAGTTAAACGAACACGATCAAACAAACGAGCAATATATCCAACACGAGCCGAACCTTGTTTCGCGAACAAGCTCGAGTTCGTCTCGAGCCGAGCTCGAGCTCTGAATGTTCAAATTCTCACGAGCTCGAGCTCGAGTTCGAACACTCCTTCAATAGCCGAGCCGAGCCCGAGCACTCTAAAACTCGGCTCGGCTCGATTCGATTACAGCCCTAGTCAGTGACCCTTTGCAATGACCGAACCGAACGCTTACGTACGGTTACAGCCTTGACCCAACTCACTGCACCTAAGTATCAACCAGGTTGATACTTCATTTTTTAAGGAAACATTAGTCAGTGACCCTTTACAATGCCCGAACACGTACCTATGATTAGAGCCTTGCCCCAGCTCACATCTCAGCTTTTTCTTGGTTGATACTTCATTTCTTAGGAAATATTAAAGCTAGGTGCTATGGAACAATTTTAGACAATATTACAAAACAAAAACAATTTCATAAGTTCCATGGACATGCTGAAGAAAATTATAAGCATAGAAGGCAGAATAAAACAATGTATGAAATAAGTAAAACATATTGGCACTTGAACAAAACTTGCCTAAAAAGAAATAGAAAATTATAAGCATAGAAGGCAGAATAAAACAATGTATGAAATAAGTAAAACATATTGGCACTTGAACAAAACTTGCCTAAAAAGAATTGACATTTTCTCAATTCAGAGGAAGCCCATTACAAAGAAATTGTACATTTAAGCAACTAGATATTTTCAATTCCCATTTTAGCTTTCACTGGAAACTGGAAAGAATGGTACAAGCACTAGCAGCAGCCTTGTCTACACAGATGCCAGCAATTCTTCATGGGAGTTCAGGAGACAGTACCAATTTCACCTTCAAGATCTTGAATTAGCCCGAGCTTCTTTCAAACTCTATAGTACAGTTTAGACATTAGAAAGTAGTACAACTTGACACTATCAGCTTGACTTTAAGCAAGAGATAGATGATCATGACATACCAGTCGTTTGAAAGATCTGCTATTTGGCGATTTCCTTTTTTCCTCTGAACCAGGTTTTGCACGATCCAAGGCCTGAAATAAAAGAAATGTAAAAGTCATATAGTTTCCCTCATAATAACGAAAATGTTTTAACACGTTAGCCAAAGAAATCATAGGGAATCACCAGGTGCTATGAGTTGTTCACACAGTCTCAGGCAAATATGCAATTAACATATAGTAGAGCTGTTCACACAGTCTCAGGCAAATAGTCCTCCATTTTTTCAGGTGGGATTGGGAATACAATTGCCTGATGTCCCAGCCTGAGGGTTGGAAAAAGTGTATATCAAGAATTTTTGGAATTCCTTAGGGATTCTTGAATGGTGTTGAGCTAACTATAGTGCAAAGTTATCTCTTTAATTAATAAGATCCAAAAGGTTTATCGATCCCAAAGGGTGCAGATCAATAGGCATATCGAAATTATTATACGTTAAATAAAATCAAAAGTAATGGTTTTAGGAAACAGAATGCCTATTTTTTTTGACAGGAGAACTAATTGGACTGTTGCAAGTGGAACAAATGGGGGATGTTTCAGAAGAAGCCATTCATTACTAAGCCGTATTATTCAAAGCCAGTTCCTAAGAAACTGCTCAACTTTTAGCAAAAGCTGCTCATTCATTATCTAAATATCTGGGCTGGGTTCAGCAAAAAAACAAACATGACTCTCTAGGCCACACTTGAACCAAGGCAAACAAAATTGCCCGTGAGCTTGGCCCAACCCCATTTTGAACAAGTCTAATAATTAATATTATTGGGCAAGTCACTGACCAAAAGATTATCTAGGGAACAACTTTAAATATGCAACTGCAGTGACCAGTGAGAAAATTCTAGCCCTTCATTTTAATAATTGTCACAAGCAGTGTTGAGCTGCTCCTATTTACCATACCAAACACTTTAGCTGAGAAAGCCTTCTAACTTGTATAAATTTCCCCAGATATCATGGGTTCCTTAGAGTAGCCAAATGAGAATGCTGTTGGAGCAATTTTAATACTAATTCTCACTGCAAATCAAGAATAAGCATATGCCAAATCTATAACAAGCCTAAACTTGAAGATATTTGATGGTTTTGCAGTTCTTTAGGCAAAGATTCTGAAACTGTTTGAGTTGAAATAGTTTAGATTGTGCAAAGTTGGGATCATTTACAGGGTACCAGATTCTACATAGCGACCAACAAAATGACAAAGGCCATCAGATACAGCCTTTGCAAAGTCACTGATTTAGGTGAAGTTGTTTTGCTTTGTTTGGAGCAGCAACATACGTGGTCTTTCTACTACAACTCCTGAAACCCACCATAGGCCCCTTTTAGGCATGGATAATGTCGGGTTCAATGTAGCAATACAGAAATCAGTGATGTGATGTGTGAATTGCATGGCCTGCTAGCTATGTGAAAATTAAAGATCAAATGCATAGTGAAACAACCAAGAATAAATGCATTAAATTCCAATTCTCATGAAATAATAGATTGTACTGCCGTATTTTAATTTCCCCAGGCTACCTTTTCTTGAAATATCAAAATTTCTATTAAGAGAGACTAAACAGATGGTATTTAGTGAGCAACGAAAACAGTCAAGGTCATTGAAGATGATGAAATTTTTACCTGAATCAGGGACTCCACTCGTCGTCGCATGCGAGTATGCATGAATCCTTCTGAACACTGTTGAGGAATACAAGGAAGAAATTGAGATAAAGCATCATAAAACAAGACTTGAATGTTGATACAGCAGGAATCGCACATAAAAACACAGCAGGGCATCAGTTGACCAAGAAACCATTCCCTCATTCATCCAATGCCATATAGAATATCGTATAACTTTATAGAATTTCAGAACATAATGGCTTTTATTTGTGTGTGCATGAGTGTAAATAGTTTAATTGAACTTTGACATAAGCTAAATTTCTTATGTGGTATTAATATTGATTATGAGTTAATTTTATATCTAATTGGTAGAAAGTAATTTCTTTAATATTTATGTTTATTTGGCACTATTCCCCTTTTAATGTCTTTTCTTTTAATTTTCACTTATTGTGTCCTCTTCCTCAATTTTAATTTGAGGATTTGAGGCAGAAACTCAAGAATGAGAAATAGTGTTTTTGAGACTGATTTGATTAGCCGTATAAAAACTGAAAAGATATATGCACAAGGATTGGTTTATGATGGTCGAATGATGAGATGAGTTTCAGGAAAGGTATGAATGACTGAATGAGAAAAACGTTAAACCTGGTGGTAATTAGTTGTTGTTATTAATAACTCTAAAGGAAAGAGAAATAGAGAAAATTAAGAGAAAGGAAATAGAGTAGAGAAGGACGGTAACTGCAACAAGCACACATGGCTTTCAAACCAAATGTTCATATTTCCATTATCAACAAACAGCGAAGGTCATACTCAGCTCTGCTATGTACATCTTCATGATTTCAGTCTTTAAATTAAGAGAATAAGCAGTTAACCAGATCAATATGCTTTGTTAGAGAAATTTAATTTCAACAAATGTGCAATACCTGGAGAAGAAATTTAGTTTTATTATTTATTGTTTCTTTCCATGTATCAATTGTAAAATATTTTTGTATAATATATTGTTTTTAAAGAATTCCCATTTTTAAATATTTCCATTTAACTGACTTTGGTATTGAAACTTAAGTATTTTTATTTCAATAACTCTTAAGTTAAATTTTTATTAAGATTTATATAAATGGCAGTTTAGTTAATGTCCAATCCATTTTTCTTTGTTTTATAATACATATAATATTAAGATATTTTCAAAATATGACTGATTATGTTCAGGGCACATCACTAATGAATCATGAATTCATGTATCTCTGCAATTACTCAAAAGCACTAAATAGTAATGAAGGAAAACAATTGATACAAGACAAGTTCACAAACCCAGCACATGCAGCATTACTTTTTTCAATCTTATTATATTTCTCCTATGATACATCCAATGGTACACAGAAGAGTTAATACCAGAATAAATGGCAATTTAATTAGTCAAAGGCTTTATCAGGCCTCAATGTGCCTGGCTAAGTAATTTCTGACTAGATTAAGCCCATACAGATAGTAATTGGAAGAGGACAGGAAAAAAAATGCTATAAGAAGTAACCAAATGGTCATCTGTTAAGCATTTGCAGCATGAAAACCTAAGCAGCCCACCTGAATTTGTGACACATAGAATGGTCGATGATACACACAAAGTAGATGTTCATTAGAAGAATACTGTGGAGGCCAAAGCATAGAATAACCCACTTCCAGACATTACCAAGAACAACATTAAGATATTTGAATTCATTGATCGACAAAGTAAATCGACTCATTCAAGATAATAACATAAAAAGAAAAATATATAGCTACTCTAGAACATGTATACCAGTAGCTTGTTTAATAGTAACCTCCCTTTTCCAAAACCAATATTCATTGCATCCCAAGTTTCCAATGTAGGATGATTCAAAAATTATAGAAGCAAATTGTAAGTTGAACCCCAGTGTTGCATGACAACTATCAAACCTACAATCCATTTATTCTATGATTGGCAATTTGAGTTCTGATGTAGCATGAAAAATTAAAACCTTCCTTCTAATCTTCAAGCAGACATCAATAGTTTCTTGATCATTATATTTTTAAGGACTTTGTGCATTTTTACATTCCAAAGCTGGCATATGAGAAGAATCACATAACAATTTATGTGCAAGAACATTACCTTAACATGATAACTAACATATGCATGGAATGTAGATAGATTCCACACCATACGGTCCAACTTTTTCCCTTCTACATGGCGAGGAAAAATGACTGCAAAATTTTTGCATAAAAATTGGTAATTGGGAGGATAAAAATGGAGAAAACATACTGTATTTGTTGTAGTGACATTACCAAAAGATACAAATCCTGCATTTGCAGATAGTGCTTCTGCAGGAACATCTTTCAACTCTAGAGGGGGATTAGGAGACCACAAACAAGGAGGAGCATTATTAAGTCCAGCTGTCCGCCTTGCTTCCACAAATTCCTAAATAAGAGTAGAGTAATAATTTCAAAGTGTGAAAAGAAACTAACTGACCTAGAAAAGTTCAAAGAAAAATATAACAGAACATGTACAACACAACCTTAACAAAAGCACAAGAAGAGTGACTGTTTGAGACAAGATATACAACACATGCTTTCTATAAATCTTAGGGACAAAAGCATTTTCATCTCCATCGTCAAAGTGGCAGTTCTCATTCATTCTGCATAATAATTTGTTTTTCTAGAGCTTGACCTATATGATAAGATACAGATATTATACCTGCAAGAAGGAAGTTGCAAGAGCAGTATCTATGGTGTCCTTGAATCTCATAGGGAATACTACAGTAACCTTCTCGGCCTGCCAGAAAAAAAAAAATATTACACTTTCTTAGCTTAATTGTCATGTATTGTATTTCTCCTTTTAGTAGATAAAAAAAAAATAATAAATCAATAAATACAGAACACATGTTCTCTTGAGAAACATGCTAAATGAACTTGAAAATAAATTAAAAGTTAAAAGAACTTTTGGATAAATCAGAGAGACAGAGAGAGCTAGAGAGAGAATAAAAATTCTACAATGAAATGAATAAAAGGTAATTCTCTTATTATTGCCTGTTTCACCAATTGCATGAAAGTCAAAATCAAATAAAGTAGTTCAAATTATAAAATAAATCAGCAAGATATAAAATTATTGTTTACGCATAAATATACCTGAGGAAAAATGAAAAAAGACTCATTTGGCCTATGCACAAGGGCAAGAAGTTGATCTATATCAGAACCAACAGTCCTTGAAGAAAGATGTTTTAGAATTACTCTTAACGGGGCACCTAGAACTACTTCTCTAATGGATGCAATCTTTAACAAAACAGCTTGTCTGTTCTCTGCATAGAATTATCATAGACATTGTCAAACTCATCAATTAATTAATAGAAACATTTAAAGAATATAATAACTCAAACATAATCCAGATGACATACGAATGAATCATCAAAAATTATTTTTTGTTATCATATAACAAAACAAATCACACACTGCAATTCATAGTATGAGACACAAGTTTCCATGTTCAATAAAAAATAAGCACTCGAATGCTAAAACCATCTAGTTGTGTTAAGATTAGCAAGCAAGTTTCATAACATGATTAGACATGTCAACTTGCAATACTTCAAATGCACCACTTAAAGCTCATTTCCTTTAAATTACATATCCTATTCATTCTTGAACAAAGATCAGAATTCTTTTCTTTTTTTTAAAAAAAAAAAGACCCTTCATATGTTTTTTCTTTATGGCATATACGAAGCTCACAATGACCTTAGAAAAAGAACTTGTAGAACCTTCATCATTAGGAAGCTTAGACAAATTGATCTTCAAAGTGAGATTAAAGCCATCTCTTGGAGGATCCAGAATCTGAACAATTGTTCCATAAGCAGCCTTTATAGCATCTATAGCTCCGAATGGAAGTCCACCTAAAAAAACAGTCTCCGGAGGAGGAATTGGCAATGACACAGATAACAACACAACATTTGTGTTCTTCATAGACACCTACAAATTGGGTTTTTTTAGCAATAAATAAGAAAATGGGTTCTCAAGTGATTTTATTATAAAGCAAGATAAAACAGACGCAAAATAGAAAAACCTGAACATGGTAGCGAACATCATTGAATTCAACCCACTGGTAATCAAGCTCAACTGCCTTGTCAAGACTGAAAATATAACAATATAATCAAAGAAAAAAGATCATTCAAATTTCTGTGTTCCAATTTTCTATTCAAGACACAAGCATTGGAAGCACAAATAACACTGATAACAACACACAGAGAGAAATAGAACAAGGAGAAAGAGCGCACTTCTTAACACGATTCAACAAGGTCTGAAGGAGAAATTTGGAATGAGACTGCAACAGAAGCATCGGAATTCAATTTTAAGGGACCTCTGATTCTCTATGTCTTCTCTATGCATAAACGTATCCTCCTCAGTTTCTTCTATTTGAAAAAGAAGAGGGGAGAAAATGGACTGAAAACGAAAGTGATAGGCTTCTCAGCTTTGGAAGTCCGATCTTCTTTTGGTTCTTTTTTATTTATATTTGTTTTTTTTTCCTCACACTGAGAAAGAAAAGAAGCGAGTCTCGTGTTCGATAGGTGATTACCGATTCTTGGCCAAATGTATAGTTTCACCCCTAAACCTTTACCCTTTGATCCATAACGCCTCTCAACTTTCAATTAACGTATACAACTGTCAAACTTTTATTTTTTACTTGTTTCACTCTTAAAGCACACAAAATATCGGTGCATGAAAATCACTTGAGCTGACGTGAAAAAACTAAGCTAACATGGAAACTCATTTTCTACGAACAACTATTAAAATTATATTAGAGTATAGCTATCTTCTTAAAAATATAGTATTGCCACTCAGTAATTAATTAATAAAAATTTAAAAATAATTGATTGATTTAACTTTAACCTAATTTTCTTATTTTATGAGAGTGTTAGATAGGCACTAGAATATAAAGCTAACAATTTGTGACATCGCCAGTTTAAACGACACGAAATTAAACAGTTTTAGATTTAATATAAATAAGTTTGCGTCATTAATGGTTTAACCCATTTAAAATATCAATAAAATTAGGTTAAAACGGGTTGAACCCGCTTAATCTATTTAAACACGTATTAATCATTTATTCATCAAATTAATTTGTTAAAATATATCATATGATATATTGCTTAGTATTAAGTATTAATATTAAGTAAATATAATTTAAATTGTTAAATAAATATTATATAATACCAATTTAATATTAATATATAAAATTTAAATTATTAAGTTTAACCCAAAAAATTATATATTAATCATAAACTTATGTAATTTTATTGTAAGTGAGTGTAGTGTTAATGAATTAGTATTAATATTAATTAAATTTTTTTGGTGTAAATTAACATTTATATTAAGTAGTTTTAATTAAATATTATTTAATACTAATCTAATATTAAGTAAATAATTAAGTAAATAAAATTTAAATTATTAATTTTAACCCCAAAAATTATATATTAATCATAAACTTATGTAAATTTGGTGTAAGTGAGTGGAATAAAAAATTACATATTCATGATAAAACTATATAATTTTGGTATAAATTAGTATTAATATTAACAAAACTTTATAATTTTAGTGTAAATTAGTATTAATGTAATTTTAGTATTAGTATTAATATTAATAGAACTATATAATTTTATTTGGTGTAAATAATTATCATTTTTATTAAGTAATTATATTGAGTGAATATAATTTAAATTATTAAGTTAACATCATACAATACTAATTTAATATTAAGCAAAAAAATAAATTATTAAGTGTAATAAAAAAAATTATGTATTTATATAAAATTATATAATTTTAATATAAATTAGTATTCGTATTAAAAAATATAATATTAGTTTAAATTATTATAAGATAGTAAATTAAATAAATATTATTAAAGTTAATGATTATTATTAAATATTATTTTAGATTTGAATCTTAAAATTTTAATTATTTGTGTTTAATTTTCCGCTTCTAATAAGTTTTTTTTTTTTTGACAGAAAGGCTCTGCTTCTAATAACTTAAAATTTAAATATTAAAATGGGTTAAATGTGTTGTTATCATGTCTATAATATGTTTAAACATGTTTATACCTAAATAAGTTAAACGGGTTATATGACTTGTGTCATGTAACCTATTAATTAAAAAAATTCGTATTTAAATTTAGAATTTAGACATAATTAATTAAATAGACCGTATTTAAGTTTGTCATATTCATATTATACTCGTGTGTAATAACCCAATTTTGGAAAATAAATTTTGGGTAATTATTTTTTTATTTTTTATTTTTTGGTCAAGGGGTAATTAATTATTTAAAATGTGGAATTTAAGGGAAAATTTAAATAAAATGTGGTTAATTTTAATTTTTAAAATTTATTATGTTTTAAGAACATCAATGAATTTTTTAAAAGAGTTAAAAGGAAATAAGGAATAAAGTGACATTTCACATACACCTCTCTATATATTGCCGGCTGCCAGAATTTCTTTTTGATCCCTACACTTTCTCTCACTTGTTCCTATAGCCGGTCACCTGCTTCACATCCAACCACCACCCAAATTACCATAAATCAACACCAAATTCACATCGAAGCACCTCTTCTCTCTCCTCTTCGTTTTTTCCACCATTAGCTAGACCTGAAATAGCCTTATTTTTCTAAGATTTTGAATGCAAATTGAGGAAAAACTTGCCATCATTGAATCTTTGAATACGACGACCTCCATCTACTCCTGCCACCACCATTAGGCCGAACTCGACCTCAGCTGCCGTTTCCGACCAACCACACCTTCATCCATCGTCGGTTTGTTGTTGATTGAAGCCTTAAAATCTTTAGTAGAAATTCAGCCGATCTACATAATTCCAACAACCATTTTTCACCTTTTGAAGGTATAATTGGGTTCTAGGTATGTTTGTGTTGTTTGTTTGGTCAGATAACGTCATTGGTGAGCCCACTAGTCGCTGGCAACATGAAGTTGTGAACAGTAACTCGACCAAGTAATTTTATCTAATTAATTTTAATAAATAGTATAAATAGTGCAAAGTAATTTTTGTTATTGCAGCGAAGATCGGTTCTTTATTGATTGTGCGATAAAAATTTCAGGGTAATTTCAGCAAAAATTATTATTATTATTTTTTTTTGTTTAAATCAATCTAGCCTGTTGAAGTTATTTTAATAGCCTCGAAGTACATATAAGTTCTTTGTAGCGTTTGCATGTTAATTTCAATAATTCTTTAATTTTTTGTAATTTTCTAGAATTTATAGGAATTATTTACTTGTGTAATAATTATTATTTCGTATTTTAGAGTCGTTCGGAGTGGGAAATATAGCTCCTAAGTAGGGAGGATCACATTGGCCAGCACGCTCCACCTATGAATTAACATCCTAAAATGTTTTATTTATTTCATGTATTGTAAATTTAATTTTCAGATAAAATTATTTATAATAATGCAATTATTTTACTATTTGTACTTGATGATAATGATTTTGTTAGAATTATGATTATTATTGTCATAGTTAACATTATTATTACTAATAATAATAATAATTGTAACACCTAACCCCACTAATACTTTTATTAGAAGCTCACACATTTAACTTTCTTAACTTAAGTACTAATGTGGCCGACTATTACTTTTTTCTTGTCCATTAACTAGTTAACTCTTATAACTTAGACATACAAATATAAAAATATTCTACTAATATGTGTTGCAAGATAACTTTTTCAAAATTTGCTCCTTCTCTATTATACACAAATTTCACAATACAATCCATTGTATACAACTGTTTAAACTGATAATGTACTATTACCAAATATCCTAACTAAACAATACTCTTGAGATTCTTCACTACTTCTGTTTCACCTTTTATATATCTAGTTATTTTCCAGACAGCCACTCAACTCTGAAAAATTTAATAAAAATGAGTGGTGAGTATTTACGAGAGAAAATACTCAGTGAGTACACAGATTAACAAGAAACGAAATATTTTAATAAATCTCAATATCTCAATAGAAGAAAACTCAAACACAACTTAGAATAAGATCATAATAACATTGTCAAAGTAAACTATACACATATTACAGTGATATCGGATACAGTGTGATCCAATATTACATCTTACGACAACTTAAGTGTAATCTGCACTTAGGCCAATAATAACTCAAATGTCAAATCCTAATTAATATATGTGTCTGGCTCCATGCAGTAACTATACATATACCTTGGATATGGTCTTACATCTACAAGAGAGAATGTGTACCCGACCCCAGACAACGGCTATACACACTTAACCACTTTACATCCATAGGGTAGAATGTGTACCTGACCCCAAGCAACGACTATACACACTCACCAACCCTAGATCTATAAGGCAAAATGTGCACCCAACCCCTAGCAACTGCTATACACATCTACTAGTTTATATCTATAAGGTAACATGTGCATCCGGCCCTTGGTATCGGTTATACACATTTACCAGCTTATATCTATAGGGTAAGATGTGTACCCGACCCCAAGCATTGGCTGTACTCATTTACCAACCCTGACATGGACTTACTATCTCTTAATACCATATACACTAGTGCTCATCATTATATTATTTATTCGTGAGTTACTGTGTCCCGAACACAGTCTTACATCTCACAGAATCCAGTCATACCCCGAACATAGTCTTACTTCAACCTTTCCTTTTCAATGTAGATGTGCTCACAATTTCAGTATATTTTCAAATATGTTTATGTTTCTGATTAATCAAAACTTTGTATTTACATCGTAGATTATGTATATTACAAATCCGAGTTAAACACCAATAAGAATCAACTCAAAATAGCATTTTGAACTACTGAGGTGTCGGCTCAATGTAGAGACGCTGCCTCTGTGCCCACTGAAGCACCGCCTGATCACTTTCAAATCACTAAGGCACTGCCTTATTGGTCTACTGAGGCGTCACCTTAGTGCCCACTGAGGCTGAAAAGGGCTGAGGCGCTGCCTTAGTGCAATAAGGCGCCACCTTAGTGCAATTAGTCACCACCTGATCGCATTGTTGCAACATTCAAATTTTCAAATTTTATAACAGAGAGATTAAAAACACCCAAAAACAATCTGATCAATGTAAGGATTTAAGAAAAATAAAGAAAAGAAGAAAATCCACTCACTAAAATGTAAGTTCCTCCCTCTTCTTTTCCTTCTCCTTCCTTCGGCTGCATCTTCTTCCCTTCTTTTCTTCTTTTTCTTATCCGCAGAAATTGTGGTTTAAGCCATTTTCTCCTTTTAGTCCCTCAACTTTATTTCTTTCAATTTAGTCATTCCTCCAAACTTATTTTTATTACAATTTAATCCTGATCCAAAATAACTTTAATTATTTGGGTGCGGACATGACAATTCTCCTCCTCTAAAAAGAATTTCATCCTCGAAATTGGGGAATACTCATTATGTTATTACTAAAAATCTTTTTACCTTAATTTTTATCCTTCTCTTTATTGTGACGACAATTATATTCTTCAGAATTCTTTATATCACAATTCAATTTAACAATTTCCTCATTTAAATTCTTTTACTAATAACATATATGTTTCTTATCAATAGCAAATATCGCTAATTTAACTATCATATCTCAAAATAAACGGTTCCTTAATTCATAGACTTCAAAACTACAATTGCAATTAATATAAATAAAGTTATAATACTTTGATTATGATACGAACGTGGCTAACTCATGGCAAACCCGTATGCAATATTGATTCTTCACCTTAGGATCATTCACAACTAAGCAATAAAGGTAACTCTAATTTCCAACAACACCCTTAAATAACTTGTACCTAAGAACTTTAATTACAAAGAATTAAAGGTTGTTTAATGTAAGCCTAAATTAACTATGTCAATGTTAAGCCTAAATTAAACTATGTTTGAATGTACCAAGCCTTCACTTAATAAATTCCCAAAAGTTCTTTTAAGAACAAAAGAGAGAAAATAATTCCTCACAAAAGAAATTCGAATTAATCAAAAAACATATATTAAAATTCATTTTTTTGGGGAATATATATAGGCATTACAAAGCTTAAAGTGATAACTAAGTAATACTACTCCTATTAGGACTAGGAAACCTTAATAAATAAGTCTTAACTTGTCAAACCTTATTATAAGCTAATTATCCTTATAAAATAAATAAAAATAATTAAAGAACTCCTATTTAACTATGGAACACGTTTTCTATAGGATAAAGACATATATTTATCTAATACTAACTAAGGATAAGAATGGATAAGTAAGGACAACTAATCAAGATAAAGAACTATGTTATCTTTGACCAAGTCTTCAAATATCCTTGTTCAAATATACGATCACGCCACTTCCATAAGGTTTAGGACTCCTTATAGAAAACACCTTGGAACCTTTACAAATCTTCTAGAACCTTCTGGAACTATCTAAAATCTTCAAAAATGCACTTTATGCAAATTATGTGAAACTTGCTCCACTTAAAGAGTTTGACATGAACTCTTCATTTTGAAGGTCAGAATTGGCTAATAAGGTGTAAAAATGACGAATTTTCCCTTGGTCCATGCTGCCTCGAAATGCACTTAATTGAGCTCCATTTGTATTTGTACTTTGGTCCTCCATTCTTTGCATGATTTCTTGTTGCATGAATGTGTATAAAGCAGCCTTCAACTTCCTCATGCGTGCTCTTGTCATTGGGCCTTTATACTCGAGTGGATCCTTTGGCTTATCATTATGTTTGGTGCTCACTTGGTTTGCATCAGATTATCTTTTCTACTAAGGAGTCCACTTTACAAATTAACTATGCATTCTATTGCATTACGCTTATTTGTTCTTTTCTTGCTCAATTATTGCAAACTTTATAGCTTGTTGGGCATTACCGACCATACTAGCTCCCTAATCTACAGGTCTTTTCTGACATGTCCTGTATTCGCACTTGCTTCATTTTGCACCCGTCCTAGTCCATTGGGGTTTAGGGGTCTACCTCCCCTCATTGATTGTAAAACACTTGATTCTAGTATCCTCGACTCTATTAACACCTTCTCTAGACAGTCACGAGCATAGTGTCCTATCTCACTATACTGATAACACCGCACTCTTCTGCATCTACTATAATTTCCCGTATGATGACTTTTACATTCATTACACCATGCCATTACATATGTGTAGGCGGCGGGGTTCAGCGCGCGCCCAAGTGTTTGGCGACCACGGCACTATGCGGGCTCAGGGCCCACTAGGAGTACAACTTTGGACCTTTTGACGGGCTTTGGTTGGAGTATGGAGTCGCCACCCGGGTGAAATCCGGGACACTTTTACAGCAACTGGATTCCACAGAGGAAGCCCAGCAACCGTCCTCAGAGATTGGGTCCGGAAACTGGGTATGGGCATTAAGCGGCCCACCCGACCTTGCGATCGGCCTCCGTTTGTATTTTATATTTTATTACTTTTAATTATTTAATTATTTCTTTAATTACATGCGAATGACTATTTGATCTGAATAGTTTCCAAATTTTATAATTTAGTCTGAATTTGTTTATTAGTCCATCTTCATGCCACTGGATCCCTGAATTATTACATCCGTGCATTCACATATACATCCATCCATAATAAAATACAAATAGTACAATAAAAAGTAATTAAAAGTGCATACGGAGAAATGGAGGGAGGAGAAATAAATTACAACCCTTTTACATGCAAATAAAATAAATCATAATTTAAACAAATAAATATAGCCCGTGGGCTATTTAATATTAAATCCTGCAATATCAATTATGAATTAAACCTCCATAAACGACCTGCAAGACACGCAATAGAGATAAATAATTAAATTTTAGTGTAATTAATCACAACAAAATTGAATCTAAAAATTAATCAAGGATATTTCACAACACCTAAATAATCTGATTAAATTGACAAATAATTATTTAATTAGGATTTAATTTATACGTGCCTAATAAATAAAATTACTAAAACATAGCAAATATTTCACAAAATAAACATTTCGACAATAAAATAAATATTAGACGGAAAAATAACCACACAAATAAACCATGAAATAAAAATAAAATAAGGGGTCCTGAGCGATTCTGGGACGCGGGAGACACGCGTCTCTGGTCCGCGGAGGCGCCTGCCTCCGTGGGGGCCCTTGCGAAGGCACCGCCTCCTCAGGGAGGGCGGTGCCTCCCCTCTTAACGGTCAGAAATTTGAATTTTTGTGGGCGCTTCCTTAAAGGCGGGGTTCTAATTCGCGGAGACGGGCGTCTCCGAGAGGGGAGGCGGCGCCCTCTGGTCTGTCCGACAGGAACTGATTTTTTTTTTACATTATGACGACTATCCGACTATCTTACCTCAAATAAAATAG
>CATIWO010401476.1:0-21243 GCA_949673435.1 Macaranga tanarius
AAATATATATAGAGGGAGTTGGTGCAGCATGGATTAAGTTGAAAAAACATAACCAAGCTCTCTAGTTCCTGTCCATCTTTTTTAGTTCTTTTCTTTAAAGAGGGTATATGAGAGTGTTTGACACGGTTTTGTTGGTCTACAAGCATTGAAATAGGGAATTGATATTGTGTTTTTTTTTTTCTTTATATATATAATGCGTTTTGTTTGTTTGAAGTTATGTAATGACTCCTGCTGCTTGAGATATATATTTGAAGTTCTAGAGGTGTTTCAGTTGAGGTTCTTGACCTTTCAATCATTTTTCGAAAAAATCAAAATCTCTCTCTATATATATATTTGAAGAGTCTCAGCTTCTAGATACCTTCACTCTCAAATATCTTTATAAGCAGCCATAGTTAAACGGTTCATTTCTATTGAAGTCTGGGTTTTTGTTGATACATTGATATATATGTTCAAGTTCTAAGATCAACCAGGAAGAAGAAGAAGACTAAGCTGGATGAAGTTTCTGGATTGTATCCAAGATTTTCATCTGGGTGTTTTTTGTTTAAGGATTTTTGGGTCACTTTGAGATACAAGTTTTTAAGTATAAAAGTTGCACAGAGTCAGCCATCAAAACTGTTATCATCATCCCCAGTCCAGGTATTCTTTAATTGGTTCATTTGCTTGTTTAAATTGATTCATGAAAATCCCCATCAGTTAAATTTGATGAACATGTGCATATCCTTCTTTAATCTTTTAAAGATTCTCAAGCGAACAAAATGTTGATTTTTTTTCTTTGCATATTGTATTTAGTTTTGGTATTTTAGAAAAGAATCATGTTCTTACTTGCAAAGAAGTTAATACCATTTGAGAACAAGCTGCTTTTACAAAAGTAATGCACCCATTTGATGTAACATTTTAAACAAAGAAAAGCAAATCTTTCCAAATTCACACTTAAGCTTAAATTTGCTTTTTTCTTTTTTTCTTCTTTTCTCCTTTTGGACCGTTCCTTTATGAAACAAGCTTCATTTAATGAAACTCTAATTTCTTTATAGCTCAACAATAATATTATATATATATAACTATTAACTATATCATGCAAATGAAGAAGCTCTCTCTTTGTTATTGGTTAGGTTGAAGTTTAAGAGATTCTTTGATGGGTTTTAGTTCTTTTATTTATAACTTGTTTGATGGGTTAGGTTTTGAGTTCATGGCGTGGTTCAGAAAGCACTATTAGAATTGGGTTAGTTAGAGTATAATCAAAAGGCATTAAATTTTGTCAATTTAAATGACCATTTAATTTGTAGTCTCATTTTTTTTCTTCATCTTATACTTGTTTGACAGGTTAAATATGGGCTCCACACATAAGACACAATTGCTTCTGCTTCTAATTTTCTTGGTCAGCATTTTAGGCTCAAATTTCATTGCAGCACAAACAGTATCCAACAATAGTTCTCAACCAGGTAAGGCTTGATATGTATTTCAAATTTTTCATTATGTCTTCATTTTGCATTATATGTGTAGGGGGAAAAAATTAGATATAGACTTTAGCTTAGAAATGGAAAATTTCCAAACCAATTTGTTGGAACCTTGACTTAAAAATGGTACAAAGTCAACACGTGAAAGAAAAATACATGACTAATCTTATGCATTCATATCATATAAGCTTAATACATATCTATTAATCATGATTAAAAAATGTTATCTAATCACATTTATGTATAAAGTATTTATTGCTGTGGTTAAGTTTTATTCATCTGAGTTTATCTAAGAATATATAAAGGATAATAAACCCACTTTCAAATCAAAGTAAGTTAACCAATAAATTTTTTTTTTTTAATTGTTGTTGCTTGTTAGAATCTTTATAGGAGTTATGACTGTTAATTATTAGTGTTAATAGATTAAAGTTTTTTTAAAAAATCTCTTAGAAGAAGCCACATATCAAACTTGGGAGATCTCAACCTTAGGCCTCATTGATAATATTCAAAAGTTTGAGTTCATAAATTCATTTATAATACATTGAATTTGAGTAGTGGCAAAGTGCATGGCATCATCATTCAGTCATTAGTAAATATTAAACTTTGAGTTTGATATTAGATTAAGAGCTTAATTTTATCATAATAATAACTAATTTCCAATGCAAATGGTTGTGATTTACAAGAAAGTGCATTTTCAACCTTTGAAGCAATCTTTTGAAAAGAGGTACATGCACATGAGGACATGCATGCCCTTAATATATATATATATATCAAGAAAAAAAGGCCAAATGCATTATTTCACCCTCAACTTTACCCTTTTGGCCCCTGACACCCCTCAACTCTCAAATTAACCAATAACATATCTAAACTTTTATTTTCAACCTATTTAACCTTTCAAATTAGCATTTTTAGCTTATTGAACTTATGAGCTGCCATGGTGTACAACTGTGTGAATATCAGGCGTTGTAGAGCAAGTAAAGATAAAAATATACACCTATATAGAAATAATTAAATATATAGAAAAGGATCAAAATGTTATTTGGAAGCAAATAAATTACAATTAAATCCCTTATCTTTATCTTCTCATCTCTGTCATCTTATTATACCACCACCAGCACCACCACCTGTTGCCATTCATATACCATCCAAACTATCAGCATTCTTCACCAAAGATGTCATTATTTTCATACATGAACACCATTTTATTTCATCAAAATGACAGTAAATTAAAGAAAAATAAATAAGATCAAAATCAACTCAAAAATCTTGAAAAATAATAAACATTTCTTACTTGACATTAAATCAAACGGGTGGTGAGCATAATTTAAAATAACTATTGTTTGAACTTCTCTTTGTCTTGCTATGCCCAATAATCAATAATCATTTTTGCTATTATTTCAAAAAAAAATGCATATTGCCTTTTTTTTTTTTTTGATGATGTCTACATATAAGAATGTCACACGGCAACCCTTCAATATCATCAGCCACAAGATCATCAATGCTCTTAAGCACAAAGTGCAGAACCACCAAAACAATACCAATCCTAATTGTAACCACTATATTAAACCAAACTCCACTCCAAACTAACACAAAAATTGTGACCACAAAATGCACAACTAAGACCATGGAATCACTGACCTTAAAACTGAAGCGGCTCTTCTTTACGAGTAAAACATAGAAAGACAAGAGGAGGATAGATTAGGCTTAAGAAGAGAATTAGCAAGACGATTAGAGAGTAATTAGAGCGAAAATGGGTTCGGTTTTGAGAAATGTGAGTAGTGGCGTCTATGATTGAAGAAGGAAAGTTGAGCATACTAAGGTTGAAGGGAAACCACCATTGGCGTGGCAAGTGAAGATAGGCGGTGGTGACGGCACCATAAAGAAATAGCATTAGAGATTAAGAATTTTTTTTTTTTTTTTTTGTCAATTTAGGATTTTTTAGTTGTAGAAAGATATGAGTTGTAATCCAACTCAGCTTCTTAAGTTTTTTTAAATATGAGAAAAAAATGAATTATAATCCAACTCAGCATTTTTTCCATGTCATATAGGAATGCAAATACACACGTCTATTTTTGTTATTTCATGGGTCATATAAGTTTAAAATAAAAATTTAAATGTGTCATTGGTTAATTTGAGAATTGAGCAAAAGAATGGCAAAAAGAAAGAGAAAAAAGCATAAAGGAATACTGAAGTTTAAAGCAAAGTAAATCATTACTTGTGTACATTAGTTTGTTTCTTTAATCCTATGTTTAAGATTTTATAATAATGTTATAATATCTTGGGATTTTGTCTGATATATCATTATCAGGTACAAATTTGAGTGATACAAGCAATGTTTCACTTACAGATGATACTGTAAGGGTGGATCCTCTAGACAGTTTCAAGAAATACAGAGGAGGATATGATATCACCAACAAACATTATTGGAGTGTAATTCTCTCTCTCTCTCCTAGTCAAGAAAAATTAAATAAAACAAAAAAAGGAAAAAAAAAATATATTTGCTGTCTCGACATTTTATACAATCTTTTTTCATATTATATATTTGCTAAACACTGAAATTATTAACGTAAATTTGTGTCATTCAATATTCTTATAAAGTTAAAATGAAGAAAAAAAAAGTTATATTTTCTAAAAATTATTTAATTAATTTATGATTTTTATTTATTAAAACTACTTAATTAATCTATTTGAATTATTTTATTTGAAAATAATTAAATAAAATATATATTAATTTGTAGTATAAGCATTATGGAATTCACAACTAATTTGTCGTAAATTTCTATTCCACTATACTTATATAAAAATTAATAAAATAAAATAAACAAGAAAATCACATTCTTTAAATTATTACTTAAAAATATAAATAATTAAGTAGTTTAAATAAATAGAGAATCTTCACCTCTCCTTTAATATAATTATTTTGACATATAAGTGAATCAAATGATAAACTATTAAATAAACTGTTTTATTCAGCTCCTTTTATATTTATATTGATATATTAATAATATGTACTCAAATTTTTCAAATTTTTAAAATTTTTTGCAGTCCACTATATTTACAGGAGTTTATGGATATGTAATTGGAATATTCTGGCTTTTGGCTGGAATTGTATATGGAAGCATTCTGATAGCACCCAACTGCTGTTGCGAAAGAAGAAAACAAAACCTGACAAAAAGGTTGCCTTGCCACAAGCAATGTTACCTCTGGCCAATCTTAGTAGCAATTTTATTCACTATCCTGACAATGTAAGTTGTGCCCAATTTTACACTCCAAATTAGGCAACTTGTTTCAGGATATTTGACAAGTTGTTGTCACCATTTGCAGAACTGCGACAGGATTAGTTCTTGGAGGGAATCAAAAGTTCCGGTCGCGAGCAGAAACTGTAGTGGACATCATTATAGATACAGCAGAAGGTGCTTCAGGAACAATTTATAACACAACAGGTGCAATGATAGAAATAAGAGATAATTTAGAGGCATCTAATGTTAGTGGTACAGACCAAGCTTCTACCTTCCTTACCTCCACATCTGAGCAACTTGACAATGAAGCTGATGATATTCAAAGGGAAGCCAGGAAACACAGGCGTTGGATTGAAAGAGGCCTCAAGATAGTGTAAGTTTCTCTTCTTCGACGTACTGGAATTTTAACTAGTGAGCTTTTTCTATTTTACAAATATTTTCGCATCCAAAACTTCAGGAAACTCTTCAGAAACTTTTCTAAACCTTTCTGGGAAATTAGAAAATAAGTTTACAACTTGAAAACATCTTTCTTTAGTTTTTTCCCTAAGTAAGAAAATAAATTTAATAACAACTCTATATAGTAACGAGTAATTTTTTTTCATTTTTGTATATAAAGTTTATATATATATATATATATATTTATATACTCTTATATTTTTAATATTCACACGTTTATCTCATGTTTTCATTTCCCACATTTTGAGAATGTCATTTTCCAACATCCTTTTCTACGTTTCCCATTTATTACGCATCATTTGAGTGATAATTTTCAGCCTAGCCTAATCTTAAGGATGATGGAATTCTTCCAGGTACATAGTAACAACAGTGATTATTTCCTTGAACCTGGTTGCTGTGATTGCTCTTTCAGGTATTTTAATCCTGACAGAATTTAACGTTCCACTGTTTTCCTTCTTCGTCTTCTTCTTAATTTTTTTTTGCAATGCTGTTTTCTTTAGTCATTATTACACTCTTATTGAACTTGGAATCATTTTACTGCAGTTTGTGGAACTCTGAGGATACGAAGGGCCCTTAACCTGTAAGTAAAGCAGAACTCTTAAAGAGACTCAATTTATAGTCATGTCATTTACATTTTTATATATTAAGTTCTTTTGCTCATGAATTTTCCTTATTGCAGGCTTGTTGTATTATGTTGGATCCTGACTGCTATATGCTGGCTGTTCTTTGGGCTGTATTTCTTCTTAGGAGAGTAAGTCCATGTTCCCCATTTTCTTTGTCTTATCCATGTACCATATGAAGTAGGAACTGTAAGTTAAAATTTTCTGAGTACTGATAAGAGGAAAATTTGCCAATTTTCAGGTTCTCAGGTGATACATGTACAGCTCTTGAAAACTTTCAAAAGAATCCCTACAACAACAGCTTAAGTACCATCGTACCCTGTGATGAATTGCTTAGAGCACAGCCAACCTTGACTGATGTCAGTGAAGGGATCTACAACATTGTCAATCAGGTAGGTTTCATCATAAATTTCAATTTCAGATTAACAGGATCGACCTGTCTGATTTCAATTAATGTCTACTCTAAATACTTCAGGTGAATGCAAACATATCAGTAGTACAAGTGTGCAACCCTTTCTCAGGACCACCAGACTACCAGTACCAACATAATTGTCCTGATAACACAATTCAAATCGGAGACATACCGAAGGTACATGGAAATCAAAATGCATATATTGCGTTAACGTTGATGACTGAACAATTATGTGTTGAAACTGACATTGTTTCCTTCATTTCCTGAAGATACTGGAGCCACTTACATGTTCTGATTCTGACAATGTAACGTGCACTAACAATGGACAATTCATATCGATGAATGATTTTGAAACAGTTGAAAACTACACAACTTCACTTCAGACCCTGCTAGATGCGTACCCTGGTATGGAAAGCCTGGTAGAGTGCCAATCAGTGAAGGATGCATTTTCTGTGATACTTGCAAACCACTGCAGCCCATTGAAGAAGTATGGTCGGATGACGTGGGGATCAATGCTGTTTCTGTCATTAAGCATGATGTTTTTGGTCCTGATTTGGACAATTCAAGCTCATCATGAGCAAGAACATCATTCTTTAGATGGTTCTGTTAAGCCGCATTCGACTGCAATGAATGGAATGGATTCAGGAGAAAGAAGATTGGTCGAAAATAGCTCCAATCATGTTTAGTTTAGTATGTACATAACCATTCTTTTTTTTCCAAGAAATTATACTTTCCCTGAAAAAGTTCAATATGCAGGGAGATTTACAAGGCAGGATCAAGATTTTTGGTGGATATATATGCATCAAGAATACAATATACAAGAAGATACAGAAATCGACAAGATGATTGATAGATTGATTTTCTTGAGGATGGGAAGTTGAAGAAATTTATAGAGAATACAAATTTTTTTCATAGGGAAATCAATACAGATTTTGTAAAATTTCAAAGGCAGGGGATTAAACCCCTTATAGCTTGGAAGACAAAATGTCTAAACAATAATATAATGTTTAATTTAGTTCTCAAATATATATTTTTCATAGTTAGGTTTTGGCATCTGATAATTGTAAAGGTATCAATTCATCAGAATGAAACCAGATAAAATTTACAAAGAACAACTTTTTTCAAAATGTATCTTTTTTTTATTCCAACTTAAAATTTTATTTTGAGAAATCAGAATCCTCACCATTTTAGTAATTTAGCACTCAAACGTTGACAAACATTGCGTGATATCTTTATTTGTAGCTATAAAGACATTCACTGTCATGAGACCACCAATTGATAGAATGATACGAGACCAATTTTTTATTTTTATAGAATGTGTTTAAAATTTTTATACATTCAGTATATAATATAAGTATGTGAGTAGAATAATTTTAACTATAGATTATATTTATTAAAAAGTTATAGTGAATTATTTATATCATCAAGATAGACAAGGAAGAGATGATCTCCATAGGATATTATATTCTCTAATTATTAAGAACAAACTCAATAAGACTGTAATTAGGGTATATAATCTCAGTGATGAGTAAAAAAGCGTGATTAACTGGGAGATCTTTGTATAATATGATAAAATAGAGAGGGCTAATAGTAATTTATCTGAATTAGACAATAACTTATGGAATTTGAAAAGGATATGATAGTGCTAACATAAAAAAAAAAAACTTGTTTAAACAAGTAAGTTTACACATAAAAATAGATACTAATTTAATATCCATATCAAACTGGTAAAATTTGGGGAAACATAGAGGAAGAGCTTGAAGGCAGCAAAGCAGCAGCATAGTCTTTGTCATATATCAACCCTACTCCACACTCTTTCACCTTGAATTTAGATTTGAACTGAAATGAGGCTTTGTTGAGATTGAAACGGTGATCTATGAGCCAATTAGAAAGCAATAATGTACAACTCAAATTACTCCAGAGGACCATGTGATCTGATTTCAAAGAACGAAAACTAATCTCACAATTGAAGGAACGGCATATTTGAGTAATAGAGTTTTTCAAATGGCATTCAACTGTGAACACATTGCAATTGTGGACGTTGAGGATGAAAGGATCAATAACAACACAGAAAGCAAAACCAAGGAACTTAGTGTCAAAGAAAGAGGGAGGGAACCGAATAGCTATTGAACATCCGATGCTTCGGTAGCTGTACCACTCTGGAATTTCTCTTCCAGGTACTATAACTTTAATATCATTCCTTATCAACTGTGTGAAAGATGAGAATAATATCAATTAATTCGATAGAATTAAAAAAAAAAAAAATTTGCCTTAATAGGCAAAGAGAGGCTTGGCTTACTTCACTGTTTCTAGCAGCAGCAATGACATATTCTTTGATAGTGAACTCTGCATCTGCCATAATTTTGGAATGTGTATTCTCCTCCAAATTCACGCAATTCACAAAACAGAACTCATAATCATTGCATGGAATAAAGAAAGTTGATGCTGCAGTTTTCAAAGATGTACAGTTAACCACGACCAGTTTGTTTAATTGCTCTGGAAGCTTAGGCAAACATTGGAGTCTCTCGCACCCGTTTAGACTCAATTCTTCCAATGATGATAGAAAGAAAATGTCTCTGGGGAGTTCTACAACTGCTGTGTCATCCATATTTAGCTTTCTTAAAGAGCTCAAACCCTTTAAATTGGGAGGCAATTTCTCAAGTTTTGAGCAGCCTGCCAGATCAAGCTCTCCAAGGCCTCTCAACTCACAAATGCTGTCTGGGAGAATCACGAGATTTTTACAATCCCCGATTTTCAACCACTGAAGTGAAGAGAGACTTCTAATAGAAGAGGGCCATTCTTCTATTGAAGTCTCACTTAAATCCATATGTGTTACATTTCCTGTGATTTCTGGCAACTTTTGAAGCTTCTGGCAGCCCCGAAAAATAAGATCATATTCAAGCCACTCAGATATTTTAAAATTCAGAAGAATATTGTTGGGAAGAGTTGTGATGTTTATGCAGCTACTCATATCCAGAAGAATAAGATTGTCGAGAAATTGAATTGATGGGGACAACTCTTCCACTCCAGAGTAACTTAGATCTAACCGTTCTATGCCTCTAGGAATCTCTGGCAGCATCTTCAGATTCTCGCACTGTTTTACATAAAGAAGAGTAAGGTTGTGAAGAAACTTTATCGATGAGTGAATCTCAACCAAACTTTTGCACCAGGAAAGATCTATTTCCTTCAAGTTTGGGGCGGAGGACAGATCTGGGAGTCTCATTAGTTGTCGGCATTCAGACAGATTCAACCTTTTTAAATTTTGAGGACACTGTATGTGACAGCAGAATAAAAATAAGTCAAAATCATTGCATATTTAATTTAATTCAATAAATTAAAGAGTTTTGATGAATTTAAATTTCAAGACTGGTATATTGAAATTCATTTGATAAGTTTTTATTTTCTATGAGAAATGGTAAAGATATGTATCCACCTTATCTACATCCCAAAGTTGTGTGATAGTGCTCCGTGACAAGTTAAGTTCCACAAGGTTCTCCATGCAAAATTCTGATGGAAAAAATATGCAAGGATATTCTTCCCAATGGAGTAAACTTAATGTGTTAGGAAGACTTTCAATTTCACCAGATTTCAGCATGAAGACTGGTCCTTTGTTTCCTTGTCGAGACCAAGGCCTACGAAAGTTGAGTAATCTTAAGTTTACCATATGCGAGAAGGCATTTGGATGCAAGTGAACTTTTCCAAGCTCTGACGTATCCAAATACATGCCTTGAACTGCTTCCTTTCTCTAATAATCAAAATTGAAGAATAAGACGCTATATGAAAACATGAAGTGAAAACATTGTAACACAAATAAAGTTTCATTGAAAGAAAAAATATAATCAAGATTTGACATGTGACATTCGAGAGAAATTTTTATTTCTTACTTGCACTTTATCATATGTCAGCATTCGAGAGATGATCTTAGAATTTCGGAGTCTGCTGCCATCTTGCTCAGCAATCTCTCTACCCAAGTCACGTATTAGATCATGCATATCGAACACTTCTTGGTTGCCCCAAAGAGTTAAAAGACATTTATCTTTTAGACACATTATTCCCCACTTAAATGTTTCTGAACCATAATCACTTGTTAGTATATCTTCCACTTGATTCCTATTCCATCCTTGAAAGAAACATGCAATATCCAGAAATATACCCTTCACCTCTTCATTTAGTTCCTCGTAACTTATTTTTAAGATATTCTGAATTTTGAAATCAATATTAGGAGACTGCTTTAGCTTGCCCAACATTATTTCCCATTCTTGTGGTGGCCTTTTGCATAGATGGGAACCCAACACTTTAAGAGCTAATGGAACACCTTTAGCATATTTGACAGCGCTTTTTGCCAATTCAGTATAATTCTCCGAAGGATGCTTTTGTTTAAAAGCATACGAACACAGTAACTGGAGAGCATCACTGTGTTCCAGTCCCTTAACTTCATATATTTCATCACATTTATAATTAAGCACCTGTCTATCTCTACTTGTTATAATGATTCTGCTTCCTTGACCAAGCCAGTCAACATTTCCAGCTAACTCATCTAGTTGGGCTGAATCGTTGACATCATCAAGAACAACAATAACTTTCTTTCTTCTTAGCCTATTTATAACAAAGATGGGAAGTGTGTGTGACATTTCTATGCTCAAATTCTCATCCCCTAAAAGCTTGGAGAAAAAAACATTTTTTAGATTAACTATTTCATCCTTTGATGTCTTTTCCCTAACATCTCCTAAGAAGCAGCAACCATCAAATTTATGAGATGTAACACTAATAAGAGCTTCAGCAATGGTTGTCTTTCCTATACCACCCAAACCCCAAAGTCCAATGATACGAACATCTGTTTTTGATGACCCAATATCCAATAATGGTAGAACTTTGTCAACCTGTGAGTCAATGCCAACCAACTCTTTGGAAATACTATAGGCAGTAAGCATGATTTTCTTCAAAATTTCCTCGACGACTTCCTCAATTAATTTGGAATCAGGCCTAAAAGTATGCATGAATCAGACCAATAATTAGTCCAAACAGTATCATTATTAAAAATAATCTTGTGTTATATTATTTGTCATAGGAACTACGCAGCCACCTCATTCACTTCAATGTACAATTTACCCCTTTTTGCACAATATGAGACAGGCATTTGACTACCAAATCACAAGCTCAATGGCTTATGGTCTTTGAATTTGAATGGCAACTAGCATGTGAATAGAATAATGCGATTGGCCAAACTAACCATAAATATCTAACAAGAGCTGCTTATTTGATGATGCTGTTAGGTTGCTGAGGAAAGAGACTGCAAAGGCAGAATTTATGGAGAAGAATGCTCCAGAGTGTTGTGAGGTTACTATAGTTCATGATGGGAAGATAACTGGGGATGTTCAACAGTACATTACTCATAGACAAGAGTACATTACTCGAAACTGAAAATATTATCATTCAAAACATTATTTTGTATAACGAATTAGAATCCAAATTTAAAATAAATTTAGTTATGATAATGTTGCAGCATGAAAATTTACCTATAGTTCTTCCAATCCCATCCAGAGAGTTCTGCGGCCTGCTTCAAAGCATTCCTCCATTTATCCATGCTGCTCTTGTGCTCTGCTTCAAGCTCTTTAAATCCATTTCCAAAATCCCCACTCAGTCCTTCAACATCAGATGGGTCAACACGGTAGAAAATTGGCAAAACAGTCCTTCCCATTGTTTCTCTGCATTCAAGAATCTTGACAAGTTCATCCAAACACCATGGAGAAGAAGCATACCCTTTTGAGAAAACAATGACTGAAATCTGAGATTCTTCAATCACTTTCATGAGGGATGATTCAATCTTTTCTCCTCTTTCAAGCCGATCGTCTATGAAAGCTTGGATGTTTCTATCGACCAGCTTTTGATGAAGATGACTGGTGAAATTATCGCGGGTATCACCACCTCTAAAGCTAACAAATACATCATAACTTGTCTTAAAAGATGAAGTAGAAGCCATTTTGACAAGTATGTATGTTGCTCTGTTTGTTTCTTGAGAATTTAGAAGGAACTATTTATTACTGAATCAAATTACAGAGTAAATAATTTCTTAGAAGCAATTTATGGTTGAGGCATGAAACCATTTGCTTTGTAGTTTCCATCAGTTCTCAATGAAATTATTACCAATTACAAAAGCTGACTTGACCATGCCATTCATGGAAGAAACTTCCCGGCAATTTCTAAGGGTCAAAGGGGTGGCCACGGTTCATGAACCGGCCGGTTCACGGTTCGGAACCGCCGGTTCACGGTTCGGAACCGCCGGTTCACGGTTCGGAACCGCCGGTTCACGGTTCGACCTAAGTTGGAACCGAACCGGAACCGGCTTAACCCCAGTTCCGGTTTTTTGGTTCGGTTTTTACGCACTGTAAAAAAGTTGTATTATTTTAAAAAATAAAATATACCACGAGTAAGAGAAAATTATGTAGAATTTTATAAAGAGTTGTAACTTGCATTTTTTGAATTTTTGACATAATTTATTTTTTCCATAAAATGAAACAGAACCGGCCGGTTCGAAACCTGAACCGGCCGGTTCCGAACTGGAACCGCCAGTTTACGGTTCTAGAATGGTGAAACCAACTCTGAACCGATCTCACCCTCGATTCAGGGCCGGTTCAGTCCGATTCCAATTCCAGGTTTGACCGGGCAGGTTCCAGTTCGATTCCAAGCCGAAACCGGCCCTTGGCCACCCCTCAACTTTCCCCCAAAGTCTAAATTGAATTTTATTAATCCTTCCGTTTCACTCCAATTGACATTTTAGATTACTAATAAAAAATTTTAGATTATCAATAAAAAATAAATTTTTATTTCCAATTTTATCCACATTTTTAGAATTTAATTGGAGTATAACTTTTAATTTTTCTAAAAAATGGCAATATAGTCATTTGCACCTATAATTATACCTATTAAATAGTGTTTTTAATTTTTATGAAACAACCTTATACGACAATTGAAATGGAATGGAAGGAGTATTAGTTTTTTTTTTTTCAACAGAAATTTTTTCTTTTAAATATGAATTACATTAGATTTTCTTTTAAAAAAATTGTACAAATAAGTCCTATAAAAATTATTAAGATTAATAAAAAAATTTTAAAAAAATTTTTTAAAAATATATATCACCTTTTAGAAATTTCTTAAACTTTTTGAGCCTACAAAATAATTTTTTACATTTTTTGATAATTTTTTAGATTTTTGTGTGTGTATATATGTATGAATAAAATTAAATTTATGAATAAAATTTATGAATTTCTTATGTATCTATCATTTGTTTGTAAAGTTTTTAAAAAATATATATATATTATTCATCAATTTAGTTTTAATAGTTGACTAATACAAACTTATTTAGATTAATGAATAAAATTGATGAAAATTTTTCCAAAATTATATCAGTCAATTGTAAATTTTTTAAAATTTTAAGTTTACAAAAATTTTTAAAAAATTTAAATAAATTTAAAATTTTAAATATATATTTTAAAAATAGTTGAAAATTTAAAAACAATTATATTTGCTTAAAAAAATTTAAAAATTTCACAATTAGGTGATATATATTTTTTAGGGATAAGTACAATTTGTACCATGTGGTTTTACCTTTTGACAAAATTAGTCCTGTGTTTTTTTTTTTTTTGACATTTAAGTACTCTGTATTTCATAATATTTTACACTTTAATACCCTTCTAAGAATTATTGTTTAAAAAAAAAAACATTAATGTTAAAATAATATGGATTTTTAATATTAAAATCATACAATAAGTGATATATCTTTTAACTAACTACAATAAACTCACAACAAATTAAGTTTAAATGTATTTTTAATTTTCTTATTAATAAATAGAAATAATTTTTAAAATAAATCTATAATATTTTTAAAAATAACTAATTGGTTAGATTAATCATAAATCATATATAAAATAAATTTATCATTAAAATTTAATATTATATCAATATTTTTTATAAAATAATGATGATATTAGTTAGAAGAGTACTAAAGTGCAAAAAAAATAAAAAACACATGGTACTTAAATGTTGAAAAAAAAACACATGACTAATTTTGTCAAAACAAGAAACCACAGGGTACAAAATTGTACTTATCCACATTTTTTAGGGATAAGTACAAAAAAGTACCATGTGGTTTAGGACTTTTTCACTTTTGGTCATGTAATTTTTTTCGTAATACTTCAGTATCTTATGATATCTGTCGTTAGCAAATTCAAGTCAAACTTACTAACACCGTTAACTTTTGATGACGTGGACGCTAATGTGGATGCTGACATGGATGATGATATGCTGATGTGGATACCGACGTGTACACTACGTGTTGACATCAGCTTCCATATCATCATAGTTAATGGTGTTATTGAGTTTGACTCAGATTTGCTAATAGTAGATATTACAAGGTACTAAAGTATCATGAAAAAAATACAAAGCCAAAAGTGAAAAAAGTTAAACCACATGGTACTTTTTTGTACTTATTCCTATTTTTTATAGATAATTTATTAACTTAATTTGTTAGACAATTGGTAAAATTAAATTTTTGTTTAATTTATATAACTTATTTATAAAAAAATTTTAAGAGAAGATCCAATATAGTTTAATTTTACAAGAAAAATTTCTTACTAGGAATAAAAAAAATATAGAGGTTCAATCCAAATTTCGGCCCAAAGTTGAGAGTCCAATTTGACCCTTTGGTCACTTTCAATACATTATTTGTCTATCAACCATACTCAAATTGGACCCTTAACTATACTCTAAATCTTACATTTGACCTTTATAATTTTTGGTCCTATTTAGACCTTAAGCCAACTCTAATCACTACACATTTTAAGAGAAATTTTGTGTTTTTCCACTCCAATGGAAATGCAAATTGCACACTATTTTATGTTTTGTGGATTATTCAATAATTTGAAAAAGTCAGGATATGCATAATTAAATGATCTATTGTAATTAAATTCTTGATGATCGTTAATAGGTTCAATTCCTAGCAAGTTTATTAACATCGATATTTCTATTTGTTATAAGTATTGTTTTTGTTTTCTTTTGATTTTCATTTAATAATTTTAATTGTCTCGAATATATTCTTAATTGCTTTAAACAACTGAAACAAACCAATAAACGGATAAATCATAGTCTCTATGGGATTGATATTGTTACTACTACGAATTCGTATGCTTACGGGTGAATATCACAAACAAATCTTTCCTTTGATACCAGTTTGTTAGAGCTGTAGTGGAAGTAATAGGCGCACACAAATAATAGCAATAAAAGAAATAAATATAGTAGACATAAGGATTTATATGGAAAACCCCAAGATGGGTAAAAACCATGGGCAGATGAGAAGAGATTTCACTATGTATGTAAAGGAGTATACAAAAGAGTGTTATGGTGGCTAACAATGAACAATAAACCAGATGCCTTAACCCTAAATTAATACAAAGCCTATTTATAACTTAAGTGGAGAGAAAATAGGAGAAAATAGTTTCCTAGTTGAATTTGGACGACCATGTGTACTACACATGCGTCTTTCGGCCCGTGTAGCCTTCTAGAGTAAAAACGGGTTCCAAACACGGCCTAGAACATGCCTGTGCTCCTGCTCATATACTTTTCTGGACAACTTGACATGTTCTAACATGGTCACCAACACATCTGTGTTTCTGCCCGTGTACCTCACTCGACAAAATAGCAGCCTTGAACATACCTTGAGACACGCCTGTGTCCCGAGCCATATCTGCCTCCAACATATAAAACATCATTAAAAGTACCCAAAACACGAAGCCAACAAATCTCCTACCAAAATTCATGTCACAAACACAACAAGTGTGTTAACTAAAAATCCACCCCCCTTCCCCAACTGCCCCAGAATATTTATCTTCTTTAATCATGATAAGACTATACCTTCTCCATTAAATACGGTGGTGCTTCCTCACCAGTTCCCATTTTAAGGGAATTGAATACGCCTTATTACTTGAGTTGTGAGTGGGTCGGGACTTAGTGAGGCATATGAAGGTGGAGGTGGGTTAGATAGGGTTTTATGTGTCTATTGCTTCATGAGAAAGATCTTGATCCATTTAGGCTTTTTCTAAGTCTTTCTATGGGCAAAAGGGGAGAACTTTGATGACGTTATTTGATGATAATTAAGCAACATAACCATTGATTCATTTATTGGTTTAGTGTAACAAGAAACACAAGTAAATAAACTATAACTAATCAAAGATTTTATCATCATTTCTTGCTAAATTTAGAAATCCAAATATGAGTTTTTTTTTTTTTGAAAATCCAAATATGTGTTTCTCAAATTAAGCAATCAGTTTCATTTCTAAATTTTGTTGAACACTTGCAAAGGAGCATGTAATCATCAGTAGGGTCAGTAGGTTATTTCTATTTCGGATAAACACATGATAGAGACTGCCATAGACAGCAATCTTGATGGCTTAACTAGCTAAGTGTACTACGGACCATGAGACCAAAGGCTAATCATGCAGATTTCTTACCACCCATTTCATGCATCAAACTAGGAATGGCATTGAGCCAACAGTGAGGTCTAGCTAACTCGACTATTAAATAGTCGAAGTTTATGTAATTATTGGAAATCAAATACATTAAGTATATAAAAATATAAGAGGTCATTCTCATACCAAAAATAACAAAAAAAAAAGTACAAAGTGATTATTAATTTATCATAAGATATATATAAGAATTGATTATAAGCAACTAATTAAGTATATATTTTTACAAAATATAATCTTATTCAGTAAAAATAAAAAGCGAAATCGCTCCCACCAAACAGCTTCAAGGACATTAATAAAAGTAAAACAAAACCTTAAAACTGCTACAATCCTATTATATGATATTAATCTATTAAATTATAAGCAGAAGACCCCAAAGGAGATGTAATTGATGATACAAAATTAAACCATTAATTAAGGAATTTGGACAACACAACAATGGCTACAAAGCACTTTCTTACCCTCCTCTTCCACAGGCTCAAAGCTTCTCCATGCATCACTCTTTGCTGAGGTGTCAAAAATATGGACCGTGGAGAGCGTACGTGGCAGCTCCCCAGGTGTCCGATGACCGGCCAAGAAATATAAATGAGTTCCTATTGGTGCCATAGTCAGGTATAACCGTTCGCTTGGTGGCCAATTTTCTGAGCTAGCATCTGACGTGGAAATTGGAGAATTTAGAGTTTGTAAATGAGATCCATCAACCACATCCCACATATTAAGCCTCCCATCATATGCTTCAATATGACCTTTCCATGCTTTTAGGCAATCTCCTGAGCTGAATAGCCTTCCACCAACAACCACAATTTGATTAGGTGGCACATCTAGTTGCCACATGCCCGCCGCAAGGTCCCACCTTCCAGCTTGCGTGTCGTACACTTCAGCCGAACTACGTTCAAATAAATACGGGTCCATTTTATCTGAATCCACTCTCACTGCAAACCCTCCAACCACATAAATCTTACCTTGAAATGTTACACCCACACATTTATACCTTAATGTGCTCATGCTAGGCAAAGGAGTCCACACATCAGAAACTGGATTGTATACCTCTGCATTTGGAGTTCCTCTAGCACTAGTCAAGTTTGATTTGCCTCCCGCTACATAAATTTTATTTTCACATGTAGTGCAAGCAAATTCATAACGTGGTATTTTCATTGATGCACATTCGAACCATTTATTTAATAAAATATCATAGCGTAGAACTATAGATCGCACCTCCATCCCAGCAATATTAATTTCATCGTACGCATGAGATGAACTTTCCTTGCGACATAACCTTCCACCAATTATATAAATTGAACTGCCTAGTGAAACCATGACAAAATCTTTCAAGACATGGTTGTCATTTAGGCCTGGTATAGGGCTAAGATGACTCCAACTATTGTTAGATGGATCATAGCTCTCTATCCAATTGGAAATATTCTTGTGACAAAATGATGCACAAACTCTATACTTTGACAACGAGAACTCCGGGGCTGGAGAAGGCGGTGGTGTTGGTAGTCGTGGCGGCGAAGGGAGGGCACCCATTGGAGCGGTGGGGGTGGTGGCACAGTACAAAAGGTTTCCTTGCATATGGTTCTATGCTTTCTAGTCCAAGATCAAATGGGACATGAGACATAAAGAGCAGCACAATATATAGAGAAGTACAGCGGAGAAAACAACTAAAATGTTGTTTTTGATTGTGGATATAGAATAAGAATCGGGCATGGAGGGTGTGTAGCTTCTAAAATTGGAGATTAAATCTAGAGTTTTTCTTGTTGATCATTGATGGCACAATTGATAAGGTACATTTTGATAGTTTATTGTCTCTAGCATTGTCATCTTTAAATCTTTCGGAGAGTTCAAGGCGAAATTAGTGAGGAAATCAGATTCTAGAACTTGGAAAAATCATCACTAGATGACATATATATAATAACAATGACCACTGTCAGTGAGCATTGTTCTTTGGTTATGGTCTTATAAATATTGAGATTAAAAGGACACCAATCATAAAACTCCCCAAGTGTTTCAAGATAACCAAAAAAAATAAAAATTTTAAATTTGAATGTGGATTTATTTATTGTAAATGGTGTATGGATTTTTGTCACACTTTGAAATTGTCATTGACTAGGAACTAACTAACATTCATTAGCCTTGTACTTGTCAACCAGCATCTAACTTGCTAACTATGTGTATGCAACAATAAAAGTGACACGAGGCTAAAAATGTTGAAAAATGTAGTTTAAATTATCTGTAGATAGTTTCGCTTGTTAATACCTATAGGATCATGATTGTTAGTTGTTAGTGTTAGCGGATGTGGTAACACGGGAGTTCAATTATGGACAGCACAAAACTATAAGATTTTCTAGTTTGAACCTTTTTTTTTATAGATGACATAGTATTGTTAGTCTTGTTTGTAGTTAGAGAGAGAGATTCAATTCCACACCTCACATGGTACATTAAAAGCCTTTACCACTACACCAAATTGGATGGAGTCAATGATAAATGGATAAAAAAAAATAATACAGCACTTTAGCTTCATGTAGCAACAACATCCAAACTTTCAAAGAGGTTTTGTAACTGCTTCAGTATGTGTTGAATAATTGTACAAAACTGAACTTGCACTGAAGTGAACATTTATACTCAGCTTAGCTACCAAAAACCAAAAAAGAAAAAGAAGTTTCAAATACCCATAAAAAGATGAGGTTTCAGAACATAAAGGCTTGTTGCAGAGGAACCTTAAAAAGGCCATATTGAATAGGCAACATCAACATACAAATAAGAACAAAAAAAGGAAACTTGCATGGATTTATTTTCGTGTGTGTGTGATCCAGCTTATTCTGCGAGGGACTGGAAAATTATTGGACTGACAAAAATGAACGTTGTCTTGAATCTAACAAGAATATATTTGGGCTTGTAGTAACATTATTATTATTATTATTCTTTATGCATAATGTGTTTAAATTCTTGTTTTCCACCACGGCCATTTAGACACTTCACTCTACTTGAGTCCATAAAACGACTTATCCCCAGCTGATTGTTCATCTAAATCGATATGATAAAAGGAGTTCATTTCAAGAAAAAAATGCCAACTGACAGAATCTAACTCATCAAAATTCATTTATCTTTTTTCAATTTTAAAGTAATAAATAATAAAAAAATTACTATTTAATTTCATTTGAATTAATAAAATTTAATTTAAACTTTTTAAATTCAATTATTTTTAAGATAACAATTTAACTCAAAATAATAAAATAATTATCAATTTGTATGTAACAATTGAATTCTCATTACTTAAAAATAATTAACAAAATAATAATTTATTTAATTAAAAATTTTAGTTTTGAATTCTTATTGTTTAAATAATAGTTTAACATGTATTTATTGAAAATGTATACATTAAACAAAAAAAAAACATATGTATATGTATTAATTTGTCAAAATTAATAGATTGTGATTAAATTGAAAAAAAATTAAAGATTGTGCTTTTTTTCTTTGTAAATAGTTAAAACAATGTGTTTTAAAGTGACGCTTACGTGGACCATTCCCATGGCTATGTCCAAAAGATTTTGAAGGATTTTCAACAGTAAATAGAAATACAAAAAAAAAATTATGCATAAATTTGCCAAAGTTGAAAATATATGAATAAATTGTAAAAATTATATATATATAGCAAATTTGTGACAAAAAATCGCAACATATTTTACCTATTACAATCTTATATATCACTTTAAAAGTTGGTAAAAATAGCATAATTTGGTATTTTAATTGTAATTCTAACACAATTTGAATTTGGTCAAAATTCAAATATAAAATGTATATATGGAAGATGAGGTGCTAACTCACCTCAAATAACGTGGAACCTACATGCCATATATGCTAACCCTAGTTAACAATAAAGTGGGTCCCACATGCTGCATAAAAAATGGACTTTTGTATTTGAAAATGGAAAGTGTGACCCACTTTAATGTTAACTCTAGTTAACATATGTGGCATATGAATTTCACTTTATTTGAGTTGAGTTAGCCATCTCATTTTCCATATGTGCATTTTATATTTTAATGTTGATTAAATTCAAATTGTGCTAGAATTGCAACTAAAATGTCAAATTGTGCTACGGATGAGCATTTTTGCACTCCACTTATTTATAAATGTACTCCTTATTTGACTTTTTAGTAATTTAAATGACATGATTATCCTTACTCTTAAATAATTCTTTTATTAGCTAATGCAACATTTTAACTTTTTATATGTATTTAATTATCTTATGAATTATTTATTTTTTTGAATGTGCATTATATATTGAGTCTTAAATATATATTTAAATTTTTATATTAAAAATGAAAAAATGTAAAAAAAATAAAAAACATTAATATTTGCAAGTTATTATCTAAAAAATGTAAATTCTTTTTTACAATCTTAGGCATAGTAGATTTTATTATTAGTTATAAATTTTAATATGTTTTTAATTATTTGGATATGTATTTTAAAATTTACTTTATTTATATTTTATATTTAATGTGTAAATTTAAATATATAATTTTTTTTTTAAAAAAATTAATTTTT
>CATIWO010401617.1:0-19793 GCA_949673435.1 Macaranga tanarius
TGTGTATCAAGCTATAGGCTTCACATTTAGGGAGCTTGGAGCTTGTAGATCAACCTCAACCAAAGCTTCTCAAGCATTCTACTAGCTAGGAGTTTTGTAAGTGTTACTAAACCCTTAGTTGCTAAGTCTTGTGTTATGAATGCATGACTTGGTTGATTGTTGATTAAATGTTATCCTTGATGCATGTTTAGCTATGTAAGAGTGCATGTGATATGACCTATGGGCATGGAAGTATTTTGTGTAGAATGCAAATGTTGCATGCAATCAATTTTTTTAAAATTCCACACTTTTAATTGTTACACTATCACACTTTCCTTCACAATGATGAGAACCTTTCGATGGAAAGTAAATGAAATCAATGGTTAAAGCCCTAAGAGCATACTTAGACCGTTCATAAACCCTAAAAATACTATTTCAATGTTCAAAACTAGTAAAGTTTCCAATTTTATGCTTTAAAAAGTTTGAAAGACCTTAAAAGGGGCCGTGGAATCCTAAAAAACCCTAAAAACCTAACCTTTTCACAAACATGGGTTTGCGGCTTTGGATGGTCCATTTAAAGACATACGTCGTTAGTTTCCAAAGGCCTGTGCCTTTCACCAAAGGCTCATGCCTTTGGATGAGCTGCCTTCCTCTATATAAGTAGCCCTTTGTCATTTTTTGGGAGGACTTTTTTTGAAAAATATGGGAAGACTCTACTACTTTGGAGACCTAAAATCCATTTTTTTTACCTAAACCCACTCATTTTTCTTCATTTTTAGGATTTATCCAGATTTCTCTTACACCAAACCACAATTTCATCTTGGTTAAAGCACGCTCTAAAGGTATAAATTACATGATTGACGTCACTTTGCATGTCTTTTTGGTAAGAATGGCCTACAAATCAAAACTTTAAGACTTTTCAAGTCTTATTTAATAAAAAAGGACCTAGCCAAATCTATTTCTGAGAGCCAAAAGCATTTTTGCACATTTATTTCTTGAAAATTGCATTCTCTACCTCTACTATTTCTTTTTATTTTTGCAATTGTGATTTGTGTCGAGAAATAGTTAGATTTATGATATGTGATGGACGTAAAGAAGGGAGAATTATCCGGGAGTGTTTGTTTTATTTTTGTAATTAATTTGTGGTTTATTTTTGCATTTGAAATCATGTTTTCATGTGTTTTAATATCAAAAATTACATTTTTGGGCTAAGGTTTTCATCTTTATAACACTTTTTGCATTTTTCTTATTTTTGGTGTTCACTATTGTTGCATTGTTGAGTTAAAGTTTGCACCTTTATATCTTTTTTGCATCTTTTTATTATTTTGGTAGAAAAATTACATTTTTACATATGAAGTTTGTATTTTTAGATTAAAGGTGGTATTTTTATACATTTCCATGATTTTTTGATATTTTTATATAAAGATCACATTTTTTTATTTAAAGTTTGCAATTTTTAGGTTAAGGATTATGTTTTTATGTATTTTCATGCATTTTTAGCATCTTCACATAAAAATTGCATTCTACATATCAAGTTTGTATTTTTAGATTAAAAATTACATTTTTAGACTATTACTTGTATTTTTACTATTTTTATTTAAAACTTTTATTTTTCATGTTAAGCATGCATTTTTAAGTCAAACGTTTCATTTTTATATCTTTTATTACATTTTTGTCTCTCTTGGCATAAAAATCACATTCTTATTTAAAGATTACATTTTTAGGATAAAGGTTGTATCTTTGTATATTTTCTTGCATTTTTATTATTTTTTTGTAAATGTCATTTTTTTCATGTCAAAATTGTATTTTTAGGATAGAGATTGTATTTTCACATCATTTCTTACATTTTTTTTTTATTTTCATGCAAAAATCGCATCTTTTATATTAAAATTGTATTTTTAAATTAAAAATTGTATTTTTATTCTATTTATTGCATTTTCATGGTTTTTCATATAAAAATCATTTTTTAGACTAAATTAAATACTTTGCATCATTTCTCATATTCTTGTCATTTTTATCAAAAATCATAATTTTCATGTAAAAAGACATTTTTTAGATTAAAGTTCATATTTTTATTTTTATTCCTTACATTTTTGTCATCCTTTTAGCGTAAAGTTTGCACCTTTTTACCATTTTGGACATTTTCATTCAATTTTAAATTTACAATAATTGCATTGCATATTTGATGTTTGTATCTTTATTGTAAAATTTATATTTTTATGACATTATTATCATTAAGAATCTCATGTTTAATTCATGGCATTAGAAAGATTCATTCTTGCATCATAAGGTATCATTTTGACATTATCTTCTTTTTTTTAAATTAATCCTTGCATTAAAGATTTACTTTTGGTATTAAGCATGTATTTTGCTCACTTTCATTGAAAATAACATTTTTGGGTCTTGCATTCCTATAGTGTATAGTTCAAACCGCCATGCATATTTTTGGGTCCTTTGCATTTTATTTTATTTTATTATTTACTTAATGTAATTGTATGTTGGCTCGTACAATCTCTGATTTAATGATTTTACTTGATTGATGCCATGTTCATGTAATGAATGTGATGATTTATGGTTGAATGTATGATGTGGATGAATGATTTGCCATGCTCGTATATCTAGGATTAGATTTATTTTTCTCCTTTTTTTATCTTTTGAAGGTTTTTATTAGGATTAATCAAAGCCTTATATCCTTAATCCTTTTCCCTATTATTTCTTGTGTTGTGGTGAATAGTTATATTTTGTGTATTATATACTTGTTATGAATGCTATAGATGTCTGCATTTTATGTGTTATAATGAAACTGAAACTAGGGTGATGTGACAAGTGTTTAGATGTTGTATAACGAGAAATAGTCAAGTAGAAACCACTTTCTGAAATCAAAATCTCTGACAAGGAGAATGAATTTTACGTAGTGCTAGGAATATGTTTCTCATTCCTGAGCGATCGGGTGATGACTCCAATTGTATGAGCATTCGCTAGGAATACCTGAAAAAGGGTTCTCAATCTACCCTTTTAAAAGGCATATTTAGCCTTCACCCAGTGTTGCAGTCGTACACTTCCTGTGGTGCCCTGCAAAAATTAGCTCGCTTATAGTGATGATTCCACTAGAGACCAAAGAGAAGTAACAGATTTTGAAACTTGTTGTTTCTTATTATACACATTTATTTTTCTTTCCTTCACAATAACATTTTACATTTCATAATACTTTGCATACTTGCACCTTTGGTCCCTACTACCTGATAGTATTGGATTCTAAGCGCCCTTGATTCCAATCGAGTCTTAGGGTAATTAGTCTAGAATTATCACTTTTAGCCTTTACTCCATCTTCGAGTAGGTAAAAGATGTATGTATGCAATATTGAAGATTATGCTTCATGAGAATGAGATGGTTATTTGCTTTCTTGAGGCATGTGTATGCATGTAATGGCTATGATGCAAGATAAAGGTGGAATTTCATTTATTTTATTATTGTTTTTTTCTCATTGAAGGCATACATGCAACGTGTGCATGCATGGACTAATAATGGTATTGTTACATGCTAGATAGAGGCATTTGCTTGCTCTTTAGAGATATAGATACATGTGAGAGGTATGCATATACATAAAGATAATGGGAATGTTGTATGATGAAAGTGTGTGTCAAGTTTCAAATGGTTTTTGGTTATCTACGGATAAAGGTAAGTTTCTACACAGTAAGGGAGGCTTATTTCATAGGTTGGGTCAAGGCTCTTTAAAGAGAGTTAGCTAATTAGTAATTAATGGCTGGAGATACTAGGATCATTATTAATAAGCAGAAGCAAAAATGGCTATGCAAATAAATTTACAACACTTCTCATTTGATCTCTCTACCTCACACTCTCATGCTCCTACTATAGTTATAACTGTTAAGCCGGAACATGGTGTGCCGTTGATGTTAAGAAAACTCTAGCCTATACTACACGCCATTTGTGATAAAGTATCAAATAAACCTTGTGTTAGTTAGTAATATGGATATGGCGCATGAAGTGAATAATAAAATTGTCACCTTTATCCTATTCTGTCCTAATAAAATTGTCACCTTTGTATTTTATAGTTGTATATTAATGTATATTTTGCAATTACACCAAATTCAATTAAGCTTTGGGAAGCATTGTAATTTCATTAAGAACATCTCAAAATTTAGATTTATTCATATTAAATTTGGAGCACTACATCATATGCACAAGCAAATATATATATATATATAAACAAACTAAATTTTATCATAATCTGATAAAGAACTAAAACCAACCAGATTTGAATCATGAAACAAACTAAATTTTCCATTTCTAAATAGACAAGAATAACTGGATTTGTCTAAAACGAAAACATGATGTGTGTAAATGTGCAAGTGCATAGAATCATATCAAGTAGTAATAAAGATATCGTCCAACAGAGATTGTGAATTGAATATTGAAATGCTAACTATGTTTGTTTGTCCAGACAATGAAATAGAGTTTAAATTCTTTAAAAACTAAAACCAAATCAAACTAAAGTAAAATTCAAATTCAAACAAATATTAAAAGCTAGGGTTCTTATTCTCAATTAGACCATTTCAGAGGATTGATTAACCAACTAAGTTTAACTATTTCTAATTCATTTTGAAGGGATCTTAGAAACTATAGATTTTCCTCTCAGATAAACCTATAATTAATTGGAGATTAATTAACACTAAGTTTACTGGCTCTCACCAAGCTCATGCCTTTAAATTCCAATTTTTAAATACAACCTTTAATCAATATTAATCCACTTAACTGTCTCTTAACTAATTAAGCAATTAATAGGTCATTGCCTATTCCTATAGAACCTATCTCTCGATTAAGCCTATAGTGTCAATTCAATCTTAGGGTGATCAGTCCTAAAACGATATTAAGTACAACAATAACCAATGAATTAGATCTAGCAACCTAATATAAATCACAATAAGCATATGGTCAATTTAGAATAAGAACCCTAAGAAGGATCTAGCTACTCATGTTAAGAATAAAAAAAAACAAACAAGAAATGAAAACCATTCTGAACATAATAACAATTAAATAAAAGAGTGATATAAGAAAAACCCCCTTCCAAATGATGTAAGGAAGCCTTGCTCTTCTAACTTCAAGCCAAGTATCTCCTCTACTAAGAAAAACAAAATGAAAATGAATTCCGAAAAACCAGGAGAGTAGAGAACTAAAAACTAGAACTAAAACTAAAAACTAGGAACTCCCCTAATGAAAAACAGATGATTCTTTTAAAAGACCTAGTTTCCTAATGAAAAAAGTCATTTAAACTCTCCCAAACTCTATCTAAACATAGGTTTAAAATATGAGCTTCTATCTATCCAAACTCCAGCTTAAAATCCACTTTTGATTGGCTGCCACATCATCTTGCATGGGTACACAACAATTAGACATGCCCATGCATCAAAATAACTTTGAAATCTTGGAATCAGGCATGGCAGTGTGCATGGGCATGTGATTAGCACATGGGTGTACGCATGGGCATGTGCTCTGTAACTGGCTCTTCTTTAATTCAGGCATGGGCAAGCGTATGGGCATGCAACTCCACACATGGGCGTGTGCATGGGCATGTGCCCTGATGCGAGGATAACCTTCCAACTTTAAGCTTCAATCTTATCTTTATCTTCAAGCACTATCTCCATCTCCTCCCAAATGCATCCTGCAACTAAAAACTAAATAAAAATTACCTATTTAACATAAAAGCACCTAAATTAAATTAAAATAACAAAACTAGCTAAATTAACTAAAAACTAACTAAGTAATGCATTTCTAAACTTAATATGTAATAAAATAGAGTGCTCAATACATGCATATTTCACACTCATCAAATTCCCCCACACTTGAGCCTTTGTTTTTCCTCAAGCAAAAATAAGAGAATAACCTATTTATACAAAGAACCTACATCATGAGTAGTTTTTAACTTGAGGAACCACTCTAATCTCCCCTTAATACAAAGTATAAAAACAAAAAATCAAAGCAATAACTCATAACCAAGAACATAATAATTACCAAGTGAAAAGCAAACTCCCTCATTGAATTCATGAAAAAGCATGATTAACAACCAAGAGAAATGAAAGTATGCATGAAACACTAACACTCAAGTAGTTATTTCATTAATAACACTTAAAAGGCATACAATTTATTCCTTAGAATTTTCCTATTGTAGTATCCCCCACTTTTCCATATTACTCAATATGGATACCTCAATAAAGTCCTTTAGATACTTATACCCTTTATAGAGTATTGGAGTATATGCACGAGTGCGTTTTACGCTCCATCTTGCTTAAGGAACTTATTTATTTACTTATTTATTTTTTTATTAAGTGCCTATACACATATGAACTACATGAAATATTTAAATTTCTACAAACATCTTTCTCAACTATCAAGCATTCTAGTTCAATCATTCAATGAAAGAGTAGGCATTAAGTTCATTAAAATTTAAAAATTCTTAATCACAAGTTATTCCTCTAACTTAACAATCCAAACCAAGCATTAAAAGGAGATTAACACACTTAATCAAGAAAAACACACCTAATGATACTAACTCTTAGCACAAATAGGCTCAAGAACTCAAGTGAAAGGTCTTTTATTCATGCAACAACAAACTAAAATGCAAAACACAAAATAAAAACAAAAATAGAAAAATAAAATGGGAAAGAAAACTCCCTTAGTCAAATGCATTCGAAGACGAAGTCTCTGGAACTATGATCTCAACAGATGGCTCCGTTGATGCCTTAGTTCTTTTGCTTTGAGAGATCAATTGTTTCAGCTCCTCTACTTCAGCCATCAAATTGTCCATCCTTGCATCTCGTAGGGTCTCATAAACTTTAAATTTGGTGATCACATCCATCATCATATCACCAAGCCTTTGATCAGTTTGATTTGCCGCATCCTCTATTTTCTTTTCGATTCTCTCAATCTTTTCCTTTTTACTGCTCTATTCTTTTTCTTTGCTTTGGTTTTACCATCCTTCTTATTCACCCTTGCAGTTTCGTGAGCTAATTGAGGTTTGACATCTTCTTCCTCCTCTTCACTGACGTCATCAAAATTTTCTACCACCTTAGGTAGAGGAACATCTCCATGTCTCAAGGCGGTTTGACGCAGCTGATAGCATCTTCTATTGTCTGCCTCTTCTAGCCTTCCAGAATCTGTGATGATCTCAACTCTGACTAGAAAATCCTCATCAAAGATCTTACATTCCAATAGTGCAAAAAGGGTGAGTTTCTTTGGTACAAAGTGTATGGCCAGGTCTGTGATAATGTGGCCCACAAACATCAATATTTTTCATCCCTGCACAACACACCACATAGAACGAAATACAAGATATGCACTATTCACCCTATGGTTAGTAGAAATGCACCACATTAAGAATAATTCATCAGGCATAACCTTTGTACTATTATTCCTACTAAAGATGGTGTGTGCTATGAATTTGTGCATCAGCAAATATGAGTAACTATCAATTAGACCACTAACCATAGTCTCTCCATGACTTATTCTATCCCTTTTAGTAATTTCAGCCCAAAACCCAATCATGTCAAATTTTGGAGGAGGTTAACAAACACCCCTTCAGAAAAATTAAAAATTTTAGTCATGAGATCATAATCAAACTCATATTCTTTTCCAAAGAATCTACATGCAAAAACTCTCTACTCTTTATCTTTGATTTTCAAAGTAGTATAGAATTCTATAGTCAATTCAAGAAACACATCATATTTCATTGTTTTTAACTTAAACCAGCCTAGCCTTTTGCACAAAACATTCACAAAATCATGCATTCCAATATCTTTCAAGAGTTGATCATCAAAGTATTTAGGCATGCATATGTTTCTTTTGCTAAGAGAACAAAATCTCTTACCTTCTTCATCCGACAGAATAGGGAAGAAAGCATCATACTTATCTTTGAGATCTATTGGCTTAGGTCTTATCTCCATTGGTGCCTTCCCTTTTGCATTGGACCTTCGGATATTGCTAGACATGCTATTTGAACTCATTAGGTAGCAAGAGAAATAATTACAGAGAATAAAGATGCAGAGAATTTAATTAAAAGAAAAGTATAGAGAATGTAGAAGTTCTGAGAATTAAAACAATCCTATGTCTATAAATAGAAGAACAAAATTAGAAGTTTACAAGGACTACACAACTCATCTCCTAATCCTATGTGAAAGGATAAGTTTTATTGAAACATAAAAATGAACTATCCTAATAGAAAAGGACATGTAAATTAAAATCCTAAAAACACTTAAAATAATCCTAAAATAAATGGAAAATAACAAAATTAAATTGAAAAATTTTATTTTATTTCCCCCACACTTAAAATTTGCAATGTTCGCATTGCATGAAAAGTTTGAAAAATTCAGGTATGCTCAAGAGCAGGCTGTACACCCATACGCATGGGCATGCCTGCCTCGCATCTGGCGCAGCATTACGGGCATGCCTGCTTTGCGCCTGGTGCAGTATGCACATAGGCATGCCTGCTTTGGCACAAAATAGGGCAGGTTGACATGCCCATGTGCATGGGTGTGTCTAACACCTACAAATGAGAAAAATTTGCAAAAATTAAGTATGAAAGCATTGGAATTAGAACAAAAACACATTAACATATTGAACTCATCAACATTACAATAATAACTAAAGCATAAAACATAAATTAAACTTAAACAAAAAATAAAATATAAGACAAAATAATTAACCTAACACATGACACTTAATTACTCTTCTTCAAAGCTTCAATTGTTATTCCCCGAGTCTTATGGAGGTTAAGAAGGTGGAAAGAAGTTTTGCAACTGGAAATAAGCCATCAAGTTGTGATTGATCATATTGATGTCTTGACACATATTAGCTATATTGGTGTTCATGCCATGTGCCATTGAAGTTAGCTCTCCAACATTTGAATCAATCACTCCCACTTATAACTCTAAATCATCCATTCTTCACATTATATCATGTATGTTGGCATTTTCCTCCTCTTCATCCATTTCTTCTGGTGGTGGTGCATTAACAAGATTGTAACATTCGGGTCCCTCCCTTGTAACCATACCAATGGCCTCCATCATCGAAAGATCAATTAAAAAATGCCCTTTAAGCTTTTCAAATGGTATGTTATCAGCATCAAAACCAACATAACAAGCTATGTTAGTAACTAACCCACCAATTTTTATTGCCCCAGCAGTTTTGGTGGCTACATCCTTCAACTTGAGTGCGATTGCATGACATAAATCCAATTTCACATTATTACACATGCAATATAAAATGGTCAACTCAGTTGTGGTTACTACAGAATCACCATCCTTCCTAGGGAAAAAAGAGTGTGCCATCAACCTATGTAAATAATACAGAGCTGACGATCGAATTTGAGATTGTTTTGCCGCCCTAGCCTCATAAAATCCACTTCTTTGCCTCGAAAGCTCATTCCAAAATGCATGCCTACCATATTCAACCATTGCATCTTGATTTGCAAGAAAATGAAAGACATCATTTAACTTAAACAAATCCATACTATGTTCTTCATTTCCCAATCTAAAGGTCATCATTAATGATTGTTCATCAAAATGGAATGAAGATAGAAATTCACAAGTAGGCTGAATATAGGTTGGATATTGTAACAAGACAAATGCTTCCCACCCCATTCTAGAGATATACATTTACACTTAATCCAACAATCCTATTATTCTTAAAGAATAAGCACTCATATATTTGTTTGGCACAATATTTCTAGAAAGTAATTACTCAAATTTCTTTCTTCGCCCCTTATGACTAAATTCAATATGGGTAGGAAAAGGTCTTACCATATGATCTTCATAAACACCACCCGGATTAGTAAAGCTTCCTCCACGTGCTCTTTTCAATCTTGGTTTTACTTTCTTTGTAGCATAAGTCTTCTTTCATGGCTCGCTTTCTATGAGTGAGTGATGGATAAAAAACTTGCTTGAGAGAGAGAATTTCGGCTATAGAGAAAGAATTTGTGTAGAGGATGAAGAAATTGAGATGTGTGGGAAGAGAAGAGAAGAAGGTGGTGTTTATATAGAGGGAAGTGAAGATAAAAATGATTAAAAATAGGGAATTGAAGAATTGGGAATGTAAAAAGTAGTCAAAATTGAAGATTTCAATGTATTGAAAGTGGGAAGTGTTAGGAAATTGGGAAAAGTATTGAAGAATTGAAGAACCCTATATATTGGAAAGTGGAAGATGTTGGTAAAGTGAGAAGGTTGTGGGAAATGGAAGAAATTTGAATTAGGGATGTGTTTTTAAAGGCACTTTGTATCTTTTAGTAAAAAAAATTCGACAGTGCACATGCCCATGTGCATGGGCGTGTGCCTGTGATGTCCCATTATGGCAAGGCAGGCACGGGCATGCACATGGGCATACGTGACTTGCCTCTGTGCACTTCCTAGTGTTTCTAGTGCACGGCCATGCGCATAGTCGTGCCTGATTCGATAAATTGTTGCCGTGGTTTGGCATGGCCATACGCATGGGTGTGCCAAACCTCAAAATTTCTATTCTAAGCTTACAAATTAGGTTACATGACTATGCAACAAGGTGTATAACCTCTCTATTTGATTGAAACATGAAAAACTCTAAGATCTTAACACATCATGTAATCACAATCACTGAATTCCCACATAAATATACACTTATAACTTATCGTGCTCATCCTCTTCTTCAAATTCTATTTTGTTAGAGCTTCTACTCTTCACTTCCTACAAAACAGAATACAAAGAAAACTCAAAATATACGAACATAAAAATAAAGAAACTAAAAAGAAACAGAAAAAGAAAAACTTGGTTGACCTCCCAAGAAGCACTCTTTTAGGTCTATGAGCTTAGACCATCATGATCTTCAGAGTGTTGAATCAGCCAAAAAGGCTGATTGGAGAAAGTTCTCCAATGTGCCTCCATAGAAGATTTTCAGTCTTTGCCCATTAACTTTAAACTTTTCTCCTTGAGTGTTGTAAACTTCCACAGCTCCATATGGGTAGACATGGCTTACTACAAATGGAAACAATCTGAGTCTGGAGTTGAATAGCAATACTTGGTCTCCTTCTTGAAAACTCTTTATCTTTACCTTGGCATCATGCCATTTCTTTGTATGTTCTTTGTAAATTCTGGAGTTTTCATATGCCAACTCTTTTATCTCCTCCAATTCACTCAATTGTAAGAGTCTCTTTTCCACGACTTTCTTGCAATCATAATTCAAAGCTTTAATTGCCCAGTAAGCCTTATGCTCAATTTCAACAGGAAGCTGACATGCTTTTCCGTCCACCAATTGATATGGAGACATTCCAATAGGTGTCTTATAAGCTGTTCGATATGCCCATAAAGCATCATCTAACTTCCTTGCCCATTCTTTTCTCAACTTGCTTACTATTCTTTCAAGAATCCGCTTTAACTCTCTATTGCTTACCTCCACTTGTCCACTTGTTTGGGGATGGTATGGTATGGCTATCTTATATTTAACCCCATAACTAGCTTGCAATGCTTCTATGTTTCTGTTACAGAAATGTGTTCTCCCATCACTTATGATAGCTCAAGGCATTCCAAACCTAGCAAAGAGTTTGCTTAGGAATTTGTAAACTGCCCTTGCATCATTTACTGTACAATCTTGAGCTTCCACCCATTTGGACACATAATCTACATAAACAAGTATGTACTTGTTTCCATCTGAAATAGGAAATGGCCCCATGAAATCTATGCCCCATACATTAAATATTTCTACCTCAAGAATTCTTGATTGGAGCATTTTATCCTTTTTTAAAATGTTGCCACTCCTTTGACATACATCACAACTGAGGACACACTTTCTAGCATCATAAAAGAGGGTAGGCCAGTAGAATCCTACTTCAAGAACTTTTACAGTAGTTCTTTATGGACCAAAATGACCATACTGACCATTCTGTGACAATGCTTCAAAATTGAACCGGTTTATTCATATCCTACACATCTTTTTATCAAACTATTATTACATAGCTTCCAAAGGTAAGGATCATCACATAGATAATACTTGGAATCATGAATGAGTTTCTTCTCCTGTTGACTATTGAATTCTTCCAAAAATTTCCCATTGAATACAAAGTTAGCTATATCTGCAAACCATAGTGCATTTAAACTTTGGATTGCTAACAACATCATATTTGGAAATAGCTCCTGGATAGTTTCTCCCTCCTTATTGTCTTCTTGCTCTAGCTCCAATCTTGATAGATGATTAGCTACTACATTTTTTGATCCGTTCTTATCTTTAATTTTAATGTCGAACTCTTGTAAAAGTAGCACCCACCGTGTGAGCCTTGGCTTTGAATCCTTCTTGTTCAAGAGCTATTTCAATATTGCATGATCTGTATACACAACAACTTTAGAACCAAGTAAGATTGAAATTTATCAAAAGCAAAAATTACTGCTAGCATCTCCTTCTTGGTGGTGACATAGTTGAGTTTTACATCATTCAAGGTTTGGCTTGCATAATAGATGAGATGAAGTTTATTCTCCTTCCTTTGGCCAAGTACAGCTCCTATTACGTGATCACTTGCATCACACATCAATTCAAATGGAAGATTCCAGTCGGGTGATACAACTATAGGGGCTGATATCAATACTTCTTCCAACCTATCAAAAGCTAATTTATAGTCATTGGTAAAGTCAAAAGGAGAATCTTTCTCAAGTAATTTACAAAGAGGTTTAGAGATTTTCGAAAAATCCTCGATGAACCGTTGATAGAATCCTACATGGCCTAGGAAACTTTGAATTCCTTTGAAGTTTGTAGGGTATTGAAGCTTTTCAATGGTCTTCACTTTTGCTTTGTCCATTTCAATACCTTGTACTGAAATTTTATGCCCAAGGATTATTTTCTTCCTCCACCATAAAATGACATTTCTCCTAATTCAGAACCAACTTTGTCTCTTAACACCGTGTGAGAACTTGCTCCAAATTCTGCAAACATCCTTCAAATGAGCTTCCATAGACTGAGAAGTCATCCATGAACACATCTATAATTTCTTCTACCAAATCTGAGAATATGGCCATCATGCATCTTTGAAAGGTTGCCGGAGCATTACATAATCCAAATGGCATCCTTCTATAAGCAAATGTGCCATACGGACATGTGAATGTCATTTTCTCTTGATCTTCTGGAGTAATTGCTATCTGATTGCAGCCTGAATAACCATATAAGAAATAGTAGAAAGCATGTCTTGCTATCCTCTCCAACATCTGATCAATAAATGGTAGTGGAAAGTGATCCTTTCTAGTAGCTGAATTCAACTTCCTGTAGTCAATGCACACTCTCTATCCAGTCACTACCCTTGTAGAGATCTGTTTACCTTCTTCATTTTCCACCACAGTCATTCCTCCTTTCTTTGGTACATACTGGATAGGACTTACCCATAAACTGTCTGAGATTGGGTAAATAATTTTTACATCTAATAAATTGACCACCTTTTTCTTCACCACTTATTACATGTTTGGATTTAGCCTCCTTTGCCTTTCAATGGTTGGCTTATACTCGTCTTCCATTAGAATTTTATACATGCAATAAGATAGACTTATCCCTCTTATATCAAAAATTTGCCAACTAATTGCTCTTATTCTCCTCTTGAGCATCCTTACAAGTAAGTCTTCTTGGTTTTTGGTGAGCTTAGAAGATACAATCATAAGTAACGTTTGGTTTTCTCCAAGAAAAGTATACTTCAAATGTTGAGGTTAAGGTTTTAAATCTACTTTTGGTGGTTTTATGCTTGATGGTGGTGTAGGTTCAGTGTTGCGTAATTGAATTTGGAAAAAATGAGTTTGGTGTTTAAGGTAATCTTCATCTTGGGGGGTTTGTCAATTGAATATTGAAATACTAACTACATTTGTTTATTTCGACAGTGAAATAGAGTTTAGATTCTTTAAAAACTAAAACCAAATCAAACTAAAGTAAAATTCAAATTCAAACAAATATTAAAAGCTAGGGTTCTTATTCTCAATTAGACTATTTCAAATGATTGATTAACCAACTAAGTTTAACTATTTCTAATTCATTTTGAAGGGATCTTAGAAACTATAGATTTTCTTCTCAGATAAATCTATAATTAATTGGAGATTAATTAACACTAAGTTCACTAGATCTCACTAACCTCATGCCTTTTAATTCCAATTTTTAAACATAACCTTTAATCAATATTAATCCACTTAACTGTCTCTCAACTAATTAAGCAATTAATAGGTCATTGCCTATTCCTACAGAACCTATCTCTCGATTAAGCCTATAGTGTCAATTCAATCTTAGGGTGATCAGTGCTAAAATGATATTAAGCACAACAACAACCAATGAATTAGATCTAGCAACCTAACATAAATCACAATAAGTACATGGTCAATTCAGAATAAGAACCCTAAGAAGGATCTAGCTATTCATGTTAAGAATAAAAGAAAATAAACTAGAAATGAAAACCATTCTGAATATAATAACAATTAAATAAAAGAGTGATACAAGAAAAACCCCCTTCCAAATGATGTAAGGAAGCCTTGCTCTTCTAACTTCAAGCCAAGTATCTCCTCTACTAAGCAAAATAAAATGAAAATGTATTCTGAAAAACTAGGAGAGTAGAGAACCAAAAACTAGAACTAAAACTAAAAACTAGGAACTCCCCTAATGAAAAATAGATGGTTCTATTTAAAAGACCTAGTTTCCTAATGAAAAAGGTCATTTAAACTCTCCCAAACTCTATTTAAACATAGGCTTAAAAGATGAGCTTCTATCTATCTAAACTCCAGCTTAAAATATACTTTTGATTGGCTACCACATCATCCTGCATGGGTACGCAACAATTAGACACGCCTATGCATCAAAATAACTTTGAAATCTTAGAATCAGGCATGGCCGTGCGTAGGGGCGTGTGACTGGAACATGGGTGTGCGCATGGGCATGTGCTCTGTAACTGTCTCTTCTTAAATTCAGGCATGGGCAAGTGCATGGGCATGCAACTCCACACATGGGCATGCACATGGTCATGTGCCCTGATGCGAGGATAACCTTCCAACTTTAAGCTTCAATCTTATCTTTATCTTCAAGCACTATCTCCATCTCCTCCCAAATGCATCCTACAACCAAAAACTAAACAAAAATTACCTATTTAACATAAAAGTATCTAAATTAAATTAAAATAACAAAACTAACTAAATTAACTAAATAATGCATTTTTAAACTTAATATGCAATAAAATAGAGTGCTCAACACATGCATGTTTCACACTCATCAAAACATAAATCAAAGTTCATCTAAAAAATGGTACAATAAATTTTTCATCAAGATCTAAATAAGCACCAGTCTTTAATAATAATCTAAATTTCTATATTGCCTCAACTTCAATCTTATTGCCATCACCTATATAAATATATCTTTCAATATTATTTGGCTTTCAGTAACTCGGGCAACCTTTCATAGACACACTAATGTGAGTTGTTGTATGAGAATCTATCCACCATATATGTCCAGGTACCGAAATTAAATTAACCTCAGAATATAGTAAATTAAGAAGCATGCCTTTCTTAGTATAATGCTTCCTTTTATGCCCTTCAGCTCCACATAAGAAATAACTAGCACTTTCTTGATCCTTAAGTTTCTTTAGTTGTTTTTTTTAGGTGTTGTATCTAAAGCTTCCTTATCCTTTATCCTTTTATTTCCTTTGTCTTATTCTTAGAGGTAGAGGGTAGGTAAGTACTTTCTGTCTTTTCTTACTTCAACATTTTTTTTTCTTGAACACAGTGTATGATGAGCTAATTCAGAGATCAAGTCTCTTTCTGATAATTGTAGCTCACCTTAAATTAGCTATAATGTGGTAAAAGATATATTAAACTCAAACGCACTAGTAAGTCCTCAGAGGCGTCTAGCTTAAGTGCTTTCTACTTATAAGAAAAATGAGACATCTTCATGATATACTCTTTAATATTGGCTTTACCCACCCTTATACCTCATTAAAATTAGACTTTTTAAGTGCGTATAAATTTTAGTCCTCTCAGTCTTAACAAATGTCTTTTCAATTTTTGTGGGGAACTTTTTAGCTATGGTTGTCTTTTCAAACATTCTGCCTCTAAATGCTTTTGGAATGGCCTTCTTCAAGATCATTACTCCGAAAATAATCAAAAGGTTCCTTTACTATGACCTGAAGTTAGTGCCATTTACGATAGGAATTGAATTGATGTTGGCAGTAAAATTAGCATGAGTATTCATAACTGAACAAAAAACAACAAACAACCAAAACAAGCTCACATAAGTCCTAAAATAAAATCAATTTCAAATAAAGGTAAACCTCATCTTAAGATATTAGGCACTCTGTTAATATTATATCTTTGGACAACGATATTAACTTGTAAGTGATATCTTTGTGTACTAATCAAACATTGACAATAAGCAACATATCGAATAACAAATCTTCCTTTGTGTTGATTTGTTATCCACATGTAAAACTGAATTAACGTTATATGTTTATTACCACAAATGTATATGCAATTATGTTAAATACAGACCTTCCTTTGGGCCAATCAATATTCACATAAGTTACATGCATACAACCGTTTATATTTTAAAACAAAGTAATATCCATAAGAGAACTCACTTTAGTGAGATATTGCTTTAACTAATTTATCTTAAAATATATATATATAACCATACCTTCTTTTAAATTTAAATTGTATCCAAAATTCCTTAATTGCATAAATTGTAAATAAATTCCTTAATTACATTTATGAATTTTTTTTTTATAACTAAATCCAAATCCACCAAAATTATGTATATGAATATATATACCCAACTTAAATTCCTTAATTACATTTCTGCATTTTTTTTATAACTAAATCCAAATCCACCAAAATCATGTATATGAATATATATACCCAACATTGCAACCAAAGTAAATGCCAAAAAACAAAATGCAGTCTGAAACCTTAATTAACAAACATTAGCAAACTCAGACCAAAAAACAAGTTGTACACATGATTATATATGTACACACATGTGAAAATATCCAAGGAAGAAGGGTCAAATTCAAAGCCTACCATTGACCCAAAAAAAAAAAAACAACAACAATAATAATAATAAAGGATTTTTACAAAAATAAACCAAAAATGGGAAAAAAATATCAAAAATATGATTGACTCTTGTTTTCTTTTAAAACTAACTTTTCAGCAAAAAAAATTCAAAAATACAATGTTTGCACAAAAGAATTTTAAAAATACAGTGTTTTAAAAATACAACAACAAACAAAATGAGATAAATACAAATCTCAAATTAAGAATCTAAATGTAAAACAACTATCAATTATCTATCCTATCCACACCACTACTAGCAAATTTTAATAACACAAAATTTCTAATACCTTTGAAGAAATCAAATACAAGATAATGTCTAACATTTATATTTCACTTTTAAAAATTTTATCCAGCTCATCTACCCAAATTTTTGTAATATTTAAAGAAAAAATAGAGTTATAAAAAAAATTCAAAACAACCAAAAAATAACTTAAGAACAACCCAAAAATAATTCGAGAACAACCAATTTGAATAGATCTGTTCACCTCTATTTTACAAAGTATAAACGGAGTACTACATTGCAGGTTTCATTGAATATATTTAGCAAAAAAAATTATATATTTCACTTTTAAAAATTTTAACTCACTCATGTAATCAAAATTTTATAATATTTAAATAAATAAAATAATAAAAATAGAGCAATAAAAAGAATAATTCAAAACAACAAAAAAATATGGACAATAACCTCAAAGCAGCTTCAAAACAACCTCGAAATAACTTCAAAACAACTTAAGAACAATCAAAAACTCAAAGTAACCAAACAACCTCAAGCAACCTAAGGACAAATCGAAAACTCAAAGCAACAAAACAACATCAAAATAACCTCAGAATAACCTAAGAACAAACCAAAAACTTAAAGCAACTAAATAACATCAAAACAACCTCAGAAAAATCTTAGAACAACCCTTTAACAACTAAAAAAATTACAACACACACCTACTAAATCAATGAGAAATCATGAATTGACAAAAATCAATCATCAACCATAATACCATAAACATAAATCTAAAAATAAAATAAGAAAAATATAGAATACAAGAATTACCCAAGTGCCAATAACCAAAATAAAATTTATTCATCAAATTAATAATAACTCATGAATTAAAAAAAATTATTAATACCCATAGCACCAAAAATACAAATCCAAAAATAAAATTAGAAAAAGAAAAAGATGAAATCTCCCATTTGAGCTTTCTTTGTTGCTGGAATCCATTGTTAGTGAGGTTAATTTTATAGATTTTCTAATACTTAATGTTGGGTTTGTGAGAAGAAGAAGAGAAATAGATGAGAGAAAAAAGAGAACGTAAAGAAGAAGATAATATGAGAAAGATGACTAGTGAGAAAGAGGACTAGATGAAGAGAAAATACCGTAAAAATGAAAGAAAAATAAAAAAAAAGTTAAAAAAAAAAACAAAAACCACTATATTTTTGAATGCTTATCTTTAATTTAAGTTATTTGTGATATTTTACCTAATATTAATTATGTCCTGAACTAAGTCCTTTAGTTGTAGTTGTATGTTTATATGTAAACAACATAACAAATATATATATAAATATATAATGGGACCAAAAAAGATAGCTCAAGCAGGTTTTGATTATTTTTATGAGTTCAATGGCATACAGTACGCAAACCAAAAATGACAATGGAGCCGAAGAACGAAAACAGTGCCCAATCATATATGCATAATATATATGAACCTAACAACTTAAAAATTAATGGCATAGCAAAAGTAGCCATTAAACCTAAACATGTATATGCATATATATACATATATGGTTTCAATATATCATGAATAAATATATATACCTAAACACCAAATTCACCAAATGAAATATAAAACTATGTTTTAATGATTCAACATGAGTGGCTCTAATGCCACTTATTAGAAAAATTCTCAAATTAAACAAAACCCTAAAACCAATTCTCATGTTAAATCAATTAAGAAATTAATGCATGATAGCGGAAGCAAACCTGAATCCATATCAATTAAAATCATCTTAGAGCCATGTGACTGGCCTTCTAAGTTAGTACATTTTCTAAGAGAACATCTTTAGATTTTCTCTCTGTATTGTCTCTAACGATGGGATTTAAAAAGAGGCAATAGAATTATAGTATGACCTAGGGACCATCACCACATATATAACAATTACAATCCTGTTATCTTTTGGTATTTCTATTTTAACCCATAATTAAAATAAAAATTACCCATTAGTCTCTACACATTAAAGGCTCACACCCTTTAAATACATTAAAGCCCAACTTATCCAGACCCAATTAATCACTTTTAAATGGATTTAACCTTTTATGATAATCTACAACACATGATTATTCATATATAAGCCCAATGTTGGATTAAGGATCCAATAAATATATTTATGATATACTCAATGTTATAAAACTTATCATTTGCGAGTGTTTTTTTTCAAGTTTATTAAGAAATTTAATTTTTAGCCTCTGTCCGAGGTCTAGCAAAGCATAGTTACAAAACAAAATCTACCAAATTTTGATTTGAATTTTCTAATGAATTTTGTATATAATACTTACACTATTTAGATATGTTGAAATATCATCCTCTATTTTCGCTCTTCATATAAGAACCACTATAGACACTAGCTCCATCTTTGGAAGGTTCTCCCCTCGAATATTTATAAATGTTTATTAATGTGATATAACTAATATGAAGTGATTTTTTTATTTATAGATTCTCTCTGGATAGTCATTTTATGAGT
>CATIWO010401675.1:0-14547 GCA_949673435.1 Macaranga tanarius
TTAGTTTTATTTTTAAATTTCAAAAGTAAACTAATTGAACTTCAAGTTTGAAATTAATTAACTTTCAAATTGACCCATTATGAAATAACTTCAAGTTTACAACCACATAAACAATTATGAAATAATTGTATAAATAAAAAAATATATAATAAATATAAAAAAATTTATTCAACCATTTAGCATTACCTAACTAATTTATGAATAAATATTAATTTATTTATTTATAATTAAAGTATAATGTGTTTACTACCACATAAACAATTATAAAATAATGTAATAAATAAAAAATTATATAATAAATATAAAAAAAAGTCAACCATTTAGCATTACCTAACTAATTTATGCATAAATATTAATTAATTTATTTATAATTAGTGTTTTATCATTACCTAACTAATTTATACATAAATATTAATTAATTTATTTATAATTAGTGTTTACTACCATATAAATAATTATAAAATAAAATAATAAATAAATAAATATATAATAAATATACAAAAAATTATTCAACCATTTATCATTACCTAACAAATTGATGCAATTATTTTTTATAAACATAATCATATACATTTAATTAATTTAATTAATTACGAATACACGAAAAAAAAGTAAAAAATTAAAAAAACACAAACTCACTGGAAGAGGGAGACAGCCGATGGTGGAGAGGGGGGAGGAGGGCGGTCTGCTGGTGAAGAAGCCGCCGGTCGAGGGAGGAGGAAGAAGCCGGTGGCTGGGTCGGGTCGTGCGAGGAAGGACAGCTGCGGGAGAAGAAGAGGCAGCTGGCGGCTGGGAGGGACTGGTGTGGGCTGGCGGCTGGGAGGGACTGGCGTGGGCTGGCGGCTGGCGGAGGGAGAGGCTGAGGGTCGGCCGGCGAGGGAGAGGAGAGAAGAAAGGGAGAGAGGACCGGACGGGAGAGAGGACCGGACGGGAGAGAGGGGAAAGAAAGAGAGAGGTTAAAAAAAAACTTATTTTTTTTTAATATCATTATTTTAGCGACGAACCTGCAATCCGTCGCTAATTAGCGACGGATTAGAGTGTCCGTCGCTAATATTAGCGACAGATTAGAGTGTCCGTCTCTAATTTTATCAGCATTTCGGGCGCCATTTTTTGGCGCCCGAATTTTTGTTGGCTTTTAGCGATGGACTTTTTTTTCGTCGCTAATTCGTCGTCAAATTCAAGTCCGTCAGTAATTAGAGACGAAAATTTTCCGTCGCTAAAATCCGTCGATAATTCGGTACATTTTAGTAGTGATTAACAGTAACTACTATAATTTTACCAAATATATAGTATTAATCAACTATTAGCTACTAACTATCAGTCATCGGTTATTAGTAGCATCTATAGGCCATAGTTAGTCAAATAGGCACCATGTATAAATTATATGGATTAATACATTTTTACAATTTTATCATGATTTTGTGAATGAATTAATATACCATACTATTGGCTCTTGTTTGTGTTTTGTATAATTTGAAAAATATTAATATAGAATGCGATTATAGTAAGTACAAACTTATTTTAATTTGAATAGGGATGGACTTTTATTAATCATTTCCGTAAAAAAAAAAGGATTATTGAATTGTAATAAATATAACTAAATGCTTCAAAAATAAACAAAAACAAATATAACTACAATTAAATAGTTCAATAAATAAAAAGAAGTATATATTAAAATTGCACATAATTTATAACTAAATTTCTAACACAAGTCAAAAATATTAATTTACTATTTCTAATTTGCATGTGTTGCATATGTTTATTTGCTATATATACAAATTTCAAAATTTTAATTATTAAACCTATGTTTCTAAAAGAATATGCAATTAAATTAAAATTGAAGTGCAAAATTTTTTAATCAATTTGTGGTTCTTATTCTACTAAAATTATTTAAATAATATTTTTAAATTAATTTATTTTACTTATATTTTTTTAAGATGATTACGTAAAATATATATATACAGTCCGCCCGTTATACCGGTTTACGATTTAATTATTTTGAATAACAAAAAATTATAAGTCATATAAAATTTATTTATTCGTAATTGAATTTTAGAAGTTTTTTAAAATATTTCTATAATTAAAAAGAAAAAGAAAAAAAGTGAATAAACTTTTTGTAAAAATTTTAAACTAACGCACGACATCCATTCATGTCGTTTTGTTGAATCCATTAGCTCCCTAAGTAAGCCTTCCATGCTTTCAAATGGCGCCTTACCTTTCAAATTGAGCACCATCAATTTACACAGCACAAAGCAGCCACTGAAATCGAATCGACAGATACTGCTACAGTTACACAGAAACCCTAGAACTTTCTCGAAGATGATACTGAGAACTCCACCGCCTAAGAGACAGAGAGATGACATCAAAGCCATTGACAGCTCGCCGCCGGTCGGTTCCGATAATCGGCGGCTCGTCATTTACGAAGACGCTCCTGTTATTGTTCAGCATCCGGAGTCCTCTCACGAACCTCATCAACCGTCCGATCATATGCTCTGCACCTATCAATGCCGTCAAATGGTACTCCTCACCTCAATCAATACCTTATGTTTTTATGATTTCAAGTATTGCATGCTGCATTGAGAGATCACACAATTTGTGTGAAATTGAGAGATATAATCTGCTCATTTAATTATGTATTAATTATAAATTGTAGGTTAAATCGGATTTTCTGGATGCTTTTAGTAATGCGGAGAAGCAAGTTCGTGATTATCAATCTAAATTAGAGTCATTAAATGAAGATTTCAGCAAGGCTGGTGAGGATTCCAGGCTTAAATTGTATCTTAAAATTGCATTGATTTGAAGCTTTGCTTATATATACACTTATTTGATACATTTTGGTGTGTATATTTAGTTGTTAAACTTTACTGAGATATCTGTCTATTTTTTTTTTTCCTTCCTATAAAACAACAAAAGCTCCGCGCAGCTATTTAGAGGTGAGTTTCTTTTCTCGTACAACGCCATCTGAAGGGTCAGATGTAAAATTACACTGGAGTTAAAATTCTACTCTCTCAATTCATTTGTTTAGAAATTTGAATTTTTCCAGATTATTTAAGTTGTGCTGCATGCAATTTCTATGGTTATTTTTTATGGGGACTGTGTTAGAGACCTTAATTGTCATTTAAGCTTTCTGGGAGTATGTGTAATTGTTGCTGTATTTGTGTGTCATGGTCACCTTGTCTGCAATTTTTTGCAAATATTCATTTGAATGGAATTTTTTTCCCTGTATGTGTGATGGATTTTAATTTTTTTTTTTTTTTTTGGCGCTAAACTCTTTATTGCTGAATTCCTATTCTCGCAGATGCTGAGAGGAAGAAATTTCGTGATAAATTCTTATATGCTGAACAAGAACTTGCTGCTGCCAAAGGGCGTGAACAGGCATTGCAAGAGCAGTTTTTAAAGGAGATTAATGATTCCCAGGAGAGGTTGAAGAAACAATTAGAATCATGCAGTAAACTTGAGGTAGATCTATTGGGCTTATGTATGAGATGGATTATCAAACCTCTTCGCATACCCTATTTAAGTGATCAAGATTTTGTCATATGTTAAAGGCTTATTATTTCCGTTCAATTTCCTTTTAGGTGAAGCTAAAAAATGAAATGAACCTTCGCAAGAAAGCTGAATCCTTAGCTGCTTCAGCTGAAGAGAAAGAAAGCGTTTTGGAAGGAAAACTTGCTAATCTTTCCGAAAGCATAGAAAGGGAGAAAAAACGCCTCAATAATGAGCTTGTGCAACTGCATAGAGATTCAAAGCTTTCTGTTTCCAGGATTACTGCAGATGTAATATGAATTTTTGGATTTTTTAGAATCATATTTTTTGAGCCTCTACATTTATTAACACATGCATTTCTCTTCTATCTAGCATGAGAAAATGGAATGCAGAGCTAAAAATGCTGAGAAAGAATCACAGCTGCTGAAGGCACAGCTGGAAGATCTAAAATTGCAGCTAAAAGAGGTGCCTTTTGTACATCTCTTATATATGTCTTTGTACTATTTTTCTTGTTGTACCCTGTGAAAGCTTTTTCTTCTTTTCCCCCTACTCTTTACAACTCTACTCAGTGGCATTCCTGCACTAGCTTATGCTTCACATGTAATAAGTTCAAATACCCCGATATGATGCTCTATAAATATTCCTGTTCGGTGTTGGACCAAAACTTGCCAAGATGCAAAGTACAAATTTTCTGCTCAGTGTCATACTTGAGTGTAACGAGCGTAATTATTCTCCAGAATTTTTAATTTGTGGCCTAAAAACTGGACTTCATAATTTTCTCATAAATGCTGCCTCCTCCCCAGTGCTTGCACCACAAGAGTGAACTGGAGAAGAAATTATCAAGTTTCGCAGTTCAAGATGGATCTTCTACTGAGAGCAAAATTTTGGTTAAACATCTACGAGAAGAGCTCAGGAACTATGTACGTTTGGTTATACTGTGCTGGTATAACTTTCCTTATTTTTTTCCTTTTAACTTATAATTCATGTTATGGTGTAACGCCTTCCCTCTATGAATTGATCTTTATGGTGATACTTGAAGTGTTTTGTGCATTTGCATATGGTTACATGTGCATACACTGACTAGAAAATGTGTAGATTAACATTCTTTCTGCCTTCTGCTGTTATTGTTTATTGGATTCTATCAATTTGCATTATTATATTTGCTTAAGAAGTATATAAGATCTTATACTCTTATTAGGGGCAGTTTGACGAAATTTTGGCTAAACTAACTACAATTTGTTATTTTACCAGTTCAAAATTCAAATGTTAATTGAAGAGAACAAACCTAACCGAGAAACTGAAGAAGTTAATTGCTGTTTTCTTAGCTACTTATATTTTCTTTTTTTTTTTTATTAGTTGCAAGTTGTAATGTCAATAAGATGTATGTTGGAGATGTGAATGAATCTTACATCTGAAATATGTAAAGAGTTCAAGTGGCTTATAAGTGGTGTAGATTAGACCTTAACACAAGTCAATTGGTTTTATATTACATAGGTTAAACCCCATTCATATGTCCACATGTGTGGGCCAACACGTGGGTTAGCGCTCTCAAGATCCATATAGAAAATTGACATGGTATCAGAGTAGAGAAGTTATTGCCTCTTTAGCAAATTTAGTTACAATTTTCTTAGCAAAATTCCTTTGGGAGCTCTATGGACACGTATCTTTTGAAAAAACTTTTATAATATTTATTCCTAGTGAAGTGTTGTTAAATAATGCAGTGTGATACTAGATTTAGATCATCTTCTTTTTTCTCGTTAAATTTTTGGAAAAATTTGCAGTTTAAATAAATTCATTCCCTTTCATATTTATGCTACGGTTTACTGCTGAATTTTGAAAGATTTTGCATCGTGGTCACTCAGGCAGCGGATAAAACTGCAGTCATATTTTCATGGAATTTATTTGGGGAAGACTGAACTGCATCTGCATGGAATGTGAAATAAGACCTAGATTTCTTTGATATGAGAATGATTGTTGTAATTGGCTTACAGTGTGTTTAAACCCTCCAACAACACAAGCAAATCTGATTGCCAGAAAGTAGAATTTAGGCCAGAATCTAGCTTCAGAAAGTGCCAATGTTGGATGCATTCCTTGTGTTTGAAGTAAATTATTAAAAATGAAATTTATTGCCATGGATCCAAAAAGATATATTTGCTAAACACATGGCTTGTTGCCTGCTGGTTTTGAGATCTTGAATACTATTATCTCTTGAGCAACCGAGGATTATTTTTGGTGTTGATGGACTTCACATCATTTATGCATCTATTTTTCTGATGGTGGTGTTATTAGATGATAGACCATTCCTCTTTTAGTTATTTGATTTATCTATATTTGGCATTTGATCAGGAATCCGAAGTGAGAGGAGCAAGAAAATTGAAATCATCTTATGAAGATATTGAGTTATTGAAGGAGAAACTATTGGAAGAAAAGAGCCGCAAAGAGAGGGCAGAGTCAGAGTTATCCAAGTTTCAAGAACTCGAGCTAAATATGAGGGAGTTGGAGGATGAGTTGTCTTCTTGGAAGTCCATGATTAAAGAAATTCCAGATGTGTCATGTTGTGGTGATATACCTCTCAAGTTTGCAGCTTTACAGAAGTATGTGTACAGCCTTGCTTTGATGCCAGCATGGCTTAGTTATTATAGACTGTATTAGGGTTAGATGATATGGAAAAGATGATGACAGTTTTTTAAAGAAGGATTTTCCTTTTTCTGAAACTAATTACATTGCTAAGGGGAAAGGATTAGGTGTCTCCTAGTACCAGTTATACTTGGCAAAGCAATCTGGCAATTTAAAATGAATATGCATTTATTTAATATATGGAGTGTTGTATAATTGTTGCTTTCTGATACACAACATTACTTTATTTCAACACTTAATGTTTTTGCTACTAATCTTCTTTTATCTAGCTCTCTGTTGTTACTCTGATTTCGGTTCATGTTTGCCAATATTGTGACTTCTGTTGAATGCAGAGAGATGATTGATAACATGATGAAACTAGGAGAGGCAAATGCACGTTTGAAACAAATGGAGGTGGCTTTAGATGCTGCTCAGCTTGGCAAACAAAGTGCTGAAACTGAGGTAGTATTGGTTAAAGAGAAGGCAGAAGGCTTGAAATTGGAGGTCAATCGGATTGAATTGATGGTAAGTGTTAGTTTAGGTAGTTTGTTGGTATTTGCAATATCCATGTTCATATCCTTGTTTTCTGATAATTTTTTTCTTCTTTCTTTTCCATTTAATTTGAATTGGATAAGATAAACTTTAGATGGATCTCCCTTCTCTCTATTTGCCCTATTCAGCTCCAGTTTGGAAAGTTGGTATTAACCAGATACTGCATTTGGTTTCCAAGAGTAAGAAATATGATCTTAGTGGTTTTCAGATAATATCAAGATTTTTACCAGAGTTAGCTGGATAAATATTTGTTCAGAAGAGTGGCCCTCTGCTGGAGGAAAAATCCTCTCCTAGGATAATTTGAATTTTAAGTAGAAATTCATTTTTTTTTTATAATTGTAACTTTTCTAAGTGAAGTTATGATTAGAGAATCATTTGGCATAAATAGTCCTGTTTCTCAGGAGCTGCTCATTGCTTTTGAGGTTGAAATAGGCTAATGCCTGGACTGTTGAGCACCTGTGAGAGAGTTGTAAAAGGAGTTGAGGCAGTGCATGAATGTCATTGTATGAGGTTATATTCCATTTGTTAATGATGCAAATGAAACAATTTTAGGAGTTGCCCATTTATATACCTAAATTAGATATTTGTGATTGTTTTGTTGGCTGGATGTTTTCATTTGCTGTTTTTTTTTTCTTTTTTTTTTCCAGTTCTGATAGTTTCTTGTGCAATTTTTTTTTCAGCCTCTTCCCCCCAACCCCCTCTTTTATAACTTTTGTTTTGCACTTGTGTGTGCCCTTTCAAATTATGCTTGTTTAAGCCATGAGGTAAAGGAGGTGTGGGACTCTGATTTTGTGGAGAAAAATGTTGGGGATTGTTTTCCTTTTATTTCTCCTTGAGCTTACTAATTTTGCACCTGCACATGGAGTTGCATCATCTTTATTTTTTGCATTCTTTACATGACTCTCTTTATGCCTTGACATTTCTATTCTGCTGCTCGGTAAAATAGATTTTTTTTAATCATCTTTTTGCTTTCTTATTTGTGTTGTATATATCCAGCTGGCGTCAATTTATGTTACTGAAATTGATGTTCATTATTTTAAGATACAAATGCACAGGAGAATATATACACATGGAAATATTGATCTATTTATGACTATTATGATAAATGTAGCCTTGTTTAATGTTGATTTACAACAACCTATGATCTTTTTCTGGTTTTGTTTTTCTTAATAATTTGGTTTACATATATTTTTGGTTGATTGCAGCTTTCTGCTGTTGTTGAAGAGAGAGATGGATTGAAAAATATTGTTAGTGAGTTGAGGTGGTCAAAGAATGAACAAGCAGGGGATGAATCTGCCAGTGGAACTCTTCTTCAGGTTGACAGCTTATCCTTTTTCTCTCTCCTTTTAATAACTCTTCTGGTCTTTCCTGATGGTCTTTGCCCTTCTTTGTTTTCAGGAGCTTGAAGCATCTCTCCTAAAGAAGGATTCTTATATTAAAGAATTGGAGAGTAGTTTACATGAACAAAAAGAAGCTAATAACCGTCAACTTGATGAAATAAAATTGCTTAATGACAGGCTGAATAATGAAGCTAGGAGAATTAAGTCGCTGGAAAGGGAGAGTGATAGACTTCGTTCAGAGATTTCTCTATTGGAGTCCAAGGTATGTCCAGCAAGGATCAGATTGTTGCAAAAAGCCATATGTTTCCTTGGCTGGATGCAATGGAAATAAGAAATGACTGGAAAATATAGGATTGGGTGTCATGGCTGGTTAGTAAATTTGGGAATTACAAGCCTTTCGCAGAAAAAAATTCAATATGCACTGTTATGTAGCAAGATGCAACAGGCATATTGCACATGAACAGAAAAATAAAAGGAGAAGATTATCTTATTGTTAGGATGTAGCTGCAATTTAGTATTTATTCTCTTCACCTTTTATAGTTTTCTTTAACAGTACATTTAAGGTAAATTATGCCATTGGTTCATGTTTTCCTGGTAGCTCTTGAGCTTTATATTGTACTACTTGGAGCCGTACAGGACAAAAATTTGAAGTCCATTGAGTTGATACTTGGCGGTGCTTTTAGGCTAGCAGCTAAATTCACTGTTGCCCCTCTGATGTTTGAGCATTCTTCTTAAAAGAACTGATGAATTGCTGACTTAGTAATGTGAGGCATACTCGCCAAGTTTGTTTAAGGCTGTAATTAGAGTTCTCTAGCATATGAGGGTCAGCAGTTGGCATTTGCCCTTTGGAACCATTAATTGGTCCTGGTAAGGTTTGTGTATTCTTCTTGCTTTCTGCAAGCAATTGCAGTTTACAAGTCTGCCTCCCAAGTGCTGGTAGCATGAGTGGTGGCTTCGGGATTAGCAATCAATAAATTGAGGGTTTCTCAATGTGATTCTTTCTGAATATAACTCAGCAAGTTATAGTTTTTCATTGATTCAGTTTTTGCTATTATCCTTGTAATTGAGAACTTTCTGAAGTGCCCATTGAGGGAATTTATCATATTTTGTAAATCTTCAGAATATACTTTTTTTAGTAATTACATTTGTAATTTTCTTTCTCTTTCCGTCTTTATAAAATCAAATTATTGGTGATTTGCTATATGAAAGTTTGTCTAAGGACCAAAGCGAGGTTAAACAGGTTAAGCATAAGATTTTTACCTGTTTCTTTTCCTTTTCTTTTCTTTTTCATCAGTGGAAAACTAAATGTTTTGCTCATTAGATTTTCATAATGTCTGCTATAGTGTTAATAAGATTTGAAAGACAGATGAAATCATTTGTTAATGATGCTTAATTTTTTTTTATGTGCTTGACATCAGTGTTGTTTTGTTCACAGCTAGGCCATGGAGACTTTTCTGCTGCAAACACAAAAGTATTGAGAATGGTGAATACCCTTGGAGTTGATAATGATGCCAAACAAACTATAGAGGCTTTGCGTACTGAGTTGCAGAAGACGAAGGAGAAGTTACAAGCTGTTGAAGAATTTAAGTGTCAATCAGGTATCAAGCAATATTGCTTGAACAACAATTTTACTTTCTCAGATTTGGTTCCTACTGTTCCTTGTTAAATACTTGATGTGTTCCTTGTGTTCCTTGTTGGGAAAGCTATTATTTACCAGCTAGCTGTTGGTTCAGAAATTTTTTACCAATTCCGCTTCTAACATCATGCCTTCATTCCAGTGGCTTCCTTCTTTTTGAGCTTTGCCCTTATACCCCATTCTCTTTTGTGAATCGGTGTTGCAGAAAATTTTGTGCAATCCGGGCTTTGAACCAATACCATTTAGAATGTTAAAAGTTAGTTTTCCAAAATGCAAAAAGAAAAAGTAATAGAAAAAAAGAAAGCTGATAGTATCTAAAGGACCATAGTCAGATATATCTTAGGTAATTTTGTTAATATGATTTTTATTCTGCTGCCAGTTTCAGCATCTGGTTATTTTTTCTAGAGTACTGAATTAGTTTGTTAACGTTGTCTTTTTAATTGCAATTAATTGATTATATCCTAATAGGATATTAGGAAAATTTTGAGATTAATATTAATTTTATTTCTTTATATGATATTTTTCATATATTGTATTATGCATGCAATCTAGATAATTACACTCAGCTCCCACTAAGTGATTCAAAAGAAGCTTATGAACCCATTTGTTCCACGTACCAATGTGATCCATGTTTATGCTAACCTAGGACTGAACATGGCATTTCTTACCTGTACCTTTGAGTTTACCCCTCAGATATGTTTACTAATTTCAGTTTGCATTGGTTAGATATGCCTGGCTGCAGTTTAGTATTCAGGATTTTGAGGAACCTTTGCATTGCAGCTTATATGGAATGTATTTGTTTGTTTGACATCCTCATGCTTAAGACAGTATGCTGTGTCGATTGAAATTTCTTATCTCAAGCTCCTTGGTGGGCTTCATCCTCTCAAAATACTGGGGGTGTCTTCAGCAATGCTTTTGAATTTCAGGCTAGACATCTCATCTCATTGCCAACCAGAATCAAGTAGACACAAAACGTTGAGCGTTTCATGTCAGAACCCTGTTGGAACTTTATTGTGTTAAAGTCATCTCTATGCGTTCCCTCATTTCCAACTTATGGATTCCCAGATAGAATCTTTCTCCTGTGATTGTTCAATTCAATACCATTCAAGCAAGTTGTAAAAATCCCATGCCATATATGTCACTCGGGCCGTGGGTATCGCCATATGGTTTGTCATTTTGCTTCAATACTCTGAACCAACTTTTTAAATGAAAATAAAATTTCTATTGAACTTTATCATTTCAAGGATCCCATAGCGGCAACAATATTATATTATGTTATATTAATTGTGCAGGTGATGCTGACAAGCTTGTGGACGTATCTGGGAAGATAACACAGTTAAAAGAACAGATTGCAACACTTGAAAAACGTGAAGAGAGGTGACTGTTGTTGATAAAAATATTTCAGCAATTGCATTTTTCAACTGGTATCTATTTTAACAATTAAAGAATTTGAGTTTTTCCGATCAACAGATACAAGACCGTTTTTGCTGATAGGATTTCTGTGTTTAGGAGGGCATGTTGTGAACTATTTGGTTACAAGGTATCATTAATATTTCTCACTGCATTTTGTAGAGTTAGGTACACATGTCTATTTGGGATTTACCTGTTTCAGTTTACTCTGGTTGAAGAGGCAGCAAATGCCTTTCTTTTTTGTTTTTGTTTTGAGCTCTCACACTTCTAGAATGGCTTTGGCCAATCTATTGCATGTTTGAACTAATTAATTTATTATTCATACTTGATAATATATATAAGATAATTGTTGGAAGCATTTGTTTTTGAATGCTTTCTTTGCATGTCCATGTGTTTTTGAAGGTATTTTTTAGTTGCTGTTAGAAACATTATTCTTTTGTTTGATAATTTTGTGGCAGATCGTCATGGATGAACACCAGCGTTCTAATGGAATCCCAGTTACTCGTTTTACCCTTCAATCTATCTATGCTCAAAGTGACGACGAGAAGCTTGAATTTGAGTATGAATCTGGAAACACAAACATCTTGGTAAGATGGTGGTTTATATAGACTTGTGCCAGATGTGGATTGCATAGCATTTGACATGAAAATATTCTGACTTGCATAAATCTGTAATCAGGATTTTATAAGTACTGCGTCATTTTCTCTGGTGCAATGAATATGTTTTTTTTTTTTTTTTTACTTCTCCCTCTTTCATTCTTTTGTTTTGAAAAGTCTTGGTGGGTTTGTGGGAATGAATTACCTTAGATTGCAGAAGTATTTATGTATTATTATCTCAGATACATTCATCATGGCAAGGAAGACAAATTTTAAACTACTTTTTAATTGCAACAGGGAAATGCTTATACCTCTCTGTCAGAGATATCTCGTCAGGTATGAAAAAGCATCTTTTTAAAAATTTATATATATCGACTCACAAGTCAGCCATTGGCGCGCACACACAGGGTCTGCATACTCCTGAATTACTGCCGTTGTATGTTTCCAAGATAGTTTACTGGACATGCTTGTAAAGGGATTAACTTTCTTTTAAGTGACTGGGTTGTGGTCTATCTTTAGATGCTCAATTTATTCTGGGAGGCAGTGGTCTTTTGCACACGGGGTTGCTGAGTTAATAAATATTTTTCTGATAAAATATGATTCAGAAACATTGATGAGCTTATTTTCAACTTATGGCTCAAAAAATTAAAATACCGTTACTAATTGTCAGATTGCTGCCACATGTTGGGATGAATACCACTAATCCTAAGTCTGCCTTTTGTAGGTCGATATATTTATTCATAAGATGAATTCTATCCCAGCTTTCACAGCCAACTTGACAGTAGAGTCTTTCAACAAAAGAACTCTTTCTTGATACAGATAAAGGAAATGCCAGGTCACTCTCCAGATTTTCATGATTTTTCTTATGTACTACTGTAAAAGTATGTATATTTTATAGCTTATTGATTCTATTTCCCAGTTGATATGCTATCAACAGAACATGAACATTTGAATTCTGTAGCTTTGAAAGAGATTTTCTCCCAAGTATTTATTCACCTTTGAAATGAACTACCAAAAGAACTTTTTTTTTTTCAATACTTGTTCCTGCATTTAAAGGTTTGTGGTGATTGATTGTCTTTGCACCCCATTTACCTTTTGATATATGTGATTTTGATACACCTAATTTTTAGCAAATGGTAAATCTCCCTACTGTGCCTATTGCTTGGAATCTGTGGTTAAGAGTATGGCCATTTGCGTGACCTTACAACCACCTCTTTTGAGCTTAGTTGTGTCAAATTATGCTGCACTTCTTTAATGGAGACAGGTAAAGAAGAATGAAGGGTAGTTGATAGTGGCTAGATACTTTAAAGTGCATTTCTGTAGAACTTGAATCATTCAGTCCTTTTCGTCCTTCCTATTCGTTTCAGTACCACATGGAGTGAAAATTCCTTGGAGTGCTGTGACGAAATGGTAATAGACCCCCACCAGGCCACCACTATTATCATTATTCACTCTTGTCATTTCAAGGACCTGGGCTGTCTATATTGGCTCGGGTTGATTTCTCTTTCAAAGAACGTACATGCTATGTGTGAATATTTCCAAAATTTCAAATTTTTCTTCCACAATTTTATTAGGTTGCACTGGGAATTAGGGATCGAATGTTTGAAATTCTTGAATTTTTATTTGATTTTCTTAGTCATTGCAGAATTTTACGTCATAAATCTAAAGAACCTAGGTCTACTGATCCAAATATATGCTAGGATGGACAAATTTTCAAATAATGAATTTGGATACCATTTTATTTTAAATTGTTTCAGTAAATGGATGAAGATAGGATTTGAGTATTGTTGGGCGTTATATCAAATCTAACCTCAAATAATGTTTTTTTTACACTTTCATTTAGAGAAATAATCATGTATTGCCAAATCAAAATCTTGGCATGTCAAATTGTTCCATTTGAAATTCAACATCATTTCCACTAGCTATATAATCTCTTTTTGACAAAGAAAATGTGATGATCTAGAGGCACCTATGCTAGAATGGGTAAGAGTAAAGTATGGCATTCGATAGTGCGTTGATGTAAAGATGGAGGAATATTCAAGAAACAAAGCCTGAAAAGGTGGCTAAAGAGCATTCTAGTGCCGCTTTCTTCGCAATGGTAGATTTTACGCTCTCAATCTCAAAGCTATTAGCCCTTGATTTGACTAAGTTGTAGCCTCTCCCTTTCTCTATGTTTTGTTTTTGCAACTTTCAGTGGCTAGCAGCTAATGAAGAATTTGATGATGGAGTGGTTATTGAGTTTGGCCATGGCCCCCTTCAGGAAATAGGAGAAAAAAGGAATCCCCAATGTCATTGTCAATAATTTGAATGGATTGTGATTAATTGGGTCTATAAATGTATTTTTGTTTATTATCTTGCTATTTGTCTATCTCATTCCCTCTTTCTGCTCGTCCATCTTGTTTCTCTTTTCAAGTGTAAATAAATTGTTGACCTCTAAATAATTTTTAGCGGTTGAGCTACTTTTATGGTTTTTGCATGGCTATTTGGACAACGACTTGTGTATAGGGATGACTTTTTTTTTTTTTTTTTTTTTGGTATAGATTAGAAAAGACATTTGCTTTATGCATAGCTCTCATGAATTTAACCTATTCAGCAAGAAAGTAGTGGAAGACTACCTACAGTTTGGCCCTTTCAATTTTTTTTAGTCTTTTCTGTTGTTTTGAAGATCCTTCGATTTGATTTTCTTCTCATTATTATTGTGAAAGCTAATGATTTGTCGCAAAGATTATCATATTATCTTAAAGCCAGCTACATATTCGCTGACCCACAAAGATAATTCCAGAAATATAGTCATTTACACAATACAAAAGGGAAAATTCTAATCTACTGTAATATAATTTGTAATACAAAAAACATATCTTATTTTTACTAGTAAATTGTAAAACATTTAAAATATATATTACAAATTCAA